>MU769498.1:6162-40804 GCA_026770625.1 Nicotiana glauca
TGAATCCCTTTGATTACACACTGAGTAAACCTCCCTTCAACTCATTCACTGCCTCGACACATGGGCAACATCCTACCATTACAACAACGCTGCAGAAATAACTGCTCATGAGCATCATGGCAACCTGTGCCTAGCCTCAAGGCTTTTAGAAGTTCTATTATGGAGCTAAAACAATAGAATATCCCTCCGTGATATGACTATAATAGTCCAATTAACTATACCGGATAAATCATCCCGCACCACACTTGTAGTGCCATTACATTCCTTCAAATATCGATTTATAACAAGCGCTCACGTCGTGTAAGATTGAGTGGAAACGAATCAAAGGCATAAGCCTCAAAGGAATCGAACCGCATGATAAGGAAATCAAGAAGGGAAGTACTCCTAACAGTCCTTCATCCTCCAGAGGATAAGTACAGACGTCTCTGTACCGATCCGAGAGACTCTACTAGACTTGCTCATGACTCGTGAGACTGACGGGAACCTAGTTCTCTGATATCATGTTGTCACGACCCAAAATCCACTAAGGGTCGTGGTGGCGCCGGACACCTCTGTCAGGCCATCCAACAAAATTATCAATTACTTCCTCTTTTAATACTTTTGAAAATCTAAGGTTTTTCCTTCTATTTTTCATAAATAAAAGTCCACTACTTGAATTAAATTTTATATAATAACAATTAGAACAAATCCGTTAAAAATCATCCCAGAAATCCAGTGTCAAAAGTACATGAGCAACTACTGGCAATGATTTAAATACAACACAACACCTGTCCGGAATATAATGGACAGAAAGGAAATACAATTACTAGGAAGGGACTTTAAAAGCTGTGGGCCGCCTTGCATACTGCAACTCACCTAGTCCCTGAATCGTCCGTGCTGCTGCGCCCAGTAGGCCACTAAAATGAAATATACCTGTGCAACAAAAAATGCACAGAAGTGTAGCATGAGTACGTAATCAACGTGTACTCAGTGAGTGTCCCGCCTAATCCCAAAGGGGTAGAGACGAGATGGTCAACTCTAACACTCTCTAATAGTCCAATGATTTTTTATCCTTAACATACATATTAAACATTGGATTTATTTTATAAACATGATTTTAATCCAGCTAGAGGAAACAAGTAAACACATAATTCTTTCATAGGAAATTTTCCAAAATTTCCTTTCATTATTTACAAAATGAGTTCGAGCCATAGTGAGGCATGTAATGACTTAAATAAGTCCAAGAAAGGCCAATTCTCATTAATAAATTGAGAAAAACGAAGCTTAAGTCTTTTTAGAAATCTATTTATTAATTAAATGTAATTTATTACCCAGCTCGCGAATCATCCATGCGACGCGGCACGTAAGATACATGCTCAATCAGTCAAATAAGAACTTATCGGGGAATATTTATTCAAATAAAACTAATTCTCCTTTAACAATTTAAGAAATGAAGTTTAATTCTTTTATAAATTTACTTACTTATTCGATGTTAGTTAAGCAATTCAAGCTACCAATGTGTTCGCAATTAATCCACGTACACATGCTTTTGGGTCCTAACTACTCGGACAATAGCATAATAGTAGCTACGCACGAACTCTCATCACCTCGTGCGTACGTAGCCCCCACAAATAGTAGCACATAATCAATTACTTCACCTATGGGGTAAATTTCCCCTCACAAGATTAGAAAGGAGACTCACCTCGCTCCAAAGACTCAAAATTGGCATTCCACATTCTTCCGAGGACTCTAATTGATGCACCACGCTCCAATACCAGCCAATGGTTACGCAAATCCATTAATATATTCTCCAATATTCATTACAAACTAATTTATAGCAATTCCTAACCCCGATTGGAAAGTTGACAAAAATACCCCTCTAGCCCACGTGCCCAGATTCTAAAAATTATTAAAAATAAATATTACCCATAACTCATATGGTCTATATCCAGAAATTCATCCAATTTCATCCATGAATCGACCCTCAAATCAAGGATTTACCATTTTTCAACTTTGAGGCTCAAAATTCCAATTTCTACCATCCAAACACGGATAAAAATAGAAACCAATAGAAATAATTATGGATAAACATAAAAATAAAGGTCATGTATTTACTTCCTTGTTGAGACGAGAACAACGCCGCGAAAATCACCTCAAACGGAGCTCTAGAACTCAAGATATGTCCAAAATACTAAAATTCTCGGTTTAAAACACTGTCCAGGCGACGTTTCTTCATCGCTTTCGCGGGAGATGTTCGCGTTCGCGAAGAGAAATTTTTTGCGTTGACCGGTCAACCCAAAAATCCTTCTTCACGTTCGCGGAACCTCTCTCGCGTTCGCGAAGAACAAATCTTCGCACCAGAAACCTGTAATTTTTTCCGACACGAAAATGAGCATAACTCCCTCATACAATGTTCAAATTCGACGATTCTTTTTGCTATGGCTCCGAAATTATGATACGGATCTGATGGTTCAATAGAAGCTTAATATGGATCTCATTTGCTTAAAATGGTACCCCTTTATGTCCAAAGAAACGACGTTGAAACATCAAATAAGAGCGCGATTACAACCCAAAACACACCCGAGGCCCCCGGGATCTCGACCAATCACACCAACCAGTCCCAAAATACATTATGGACTTGCTCAAGGCCTCAAATCACATAAAACAATGCTAAAATCATGAATCAACCTCCAATCCAAGCTTTATGAACTTTAGAACCTCCAACTTCTACTTTCAATGCTTAAACCCATCAAATCACGTCCGATTGACCTTAAATTTTGCACACAAGTCATATTCGACATTACGGACCTATTCCAACTTCTGGAATCGAATTCCGACCCCAATATCAAAAATTCCAGTTCCGATCAAACTTCTCAAAACCTTCAAATTTCTATCTTTAGCCAAATGGCTTCAAAGTGGTCTACGGACCTCCGAATTCACTTCCGATCGCGCCTCCAACTCCAGAATCACCATTCGGAGCTATTCACAGTCTCGGAATTCCAAACGGACATTGATAACACTAAAATTCTCTTCAAGCCAAACTTATGAAATTTCTTCTAAAATGCCAACTTCCATAATAGGCGCCAAAATGCTCCCGGGTTATCCAAAACCCAATCCGGGCATACACCCAAGTCTGAAATCATCATACGAACCTGCTGGAACCTTCAGATCCCGATTTCGAGGTCGTTTACTCAAAATTCCAATCCTAGTTCATTCCTTCAACTTTAAGCTTCCGAAATGAGACTTCTCTTCCCAATTCAACTCTGGACTTCTCGAAATTCAATTACGACCACGCGTACAAGTCATAATACCTGAAATGAAGCTGTTCATGGCCTCCGACTGCTGAATGGAGCACTAGCTATTAGGAAAGTCTACTCTTTATTTATTTTCATCGTGCATTGGTCAGTGTACTAAGTTTCCTCTCCTATTCTTTCACAGATTGTGAGGACCTGCACCGCCGACATACCAGACCCGGGAGGAGCTGCTCCCCCCATTGCCAGAGGCCGAGGTAGAGGCCAGGGGAGGGCACCGGCCTGTGGTAGGGGACGAGGGCATCCCAGAGCCATTCCAGTTGCGCCACCAGCAGATCCTACAGAGGATCCCATCATTGAGGAGCAGGGTGAGGCACCCACAGCTGTGCCTACTCCGGTGGATTTCATGATTGCACCAGGATTTCAGGAGGTCATGGGTCGTATGCTTCGGTTCATGGACACTATGACTCAGGCTGGTTTATTTCCAGCAGATCCGACTACCTCACAGGCAGGAGGGGCAGCACAGACCCCTACCGCACAGGCTCCAGGTCATGCAGCCGCCATTTATCATACTCCAGGTACACTACCCGCAGAAGGGGTCCAGCCAGTTATTGTAGCGGCACCCCAGGCCAGGCCCGCTGTGGACGGCGATCCGCAGAAATTATTAGACAGATGGACCCGGTTGCACCCTCCAGTCTTCGGGGGCGATCGTCATGAGGACGCCCAGGATTTCATTGACAGGTGAAGGGACAGGCTGCACAACATGAGGATATTGGAGTCACATGGAGTCGATTTCACTACTTTCCAATTGGAGGGCAGGGCCCGTAGATGGTGGCAGTCTTATTTGCTTAGCAGGCTAGCAGGCGCTCCTCCCCTCACTTGGGGTCAGTTCACCCAGTTATTTCTTGATCGGTACATTCCACCCTCTGAGAGGGAAGAGCTATGTCATCAGTTTGAGTATCTGGAGTAGGGTCATATGTCAGTGACTGATTATGAGGCGAGATTCTCTGAGTTGTCTCGCCATGCACTCATAATACTTCCCACGAAGGCAGAGAGAGTACGAAGGTTTGTTGCAGGGTTACATCCCACTATCCGGTCATGTATGGCTCGTGAGGTAGAGATGGGCACAGGATATCAGCTAGTACTTGAGATTGCCCGTAGGATCGAGGGTTACCGGTTGAGGGGTAGAGAGCAGATGCAGCGGGGTAAGAGGGCCAGATTCTCAGGAGAGTTCAGAGGCGCCCCAGCTAGGGGCAGAGGTTACTTGGGAAGGGGCCAGCCCAGTAGGCCCCCAGCTCCAGCACCACCACCTACTCGCGGTGCTCCAATGCGCTCCTATTTCAGCGCCATGCCAGAGAGTTCGCATCACCCGCCAGCCATCCAGGGTTCATCTAGTGGGTATTCAGGTGCTCCGAAGTCTTCCGATCCATATTTCAGTGCTATGCAGGAGGGTTCTTACTGCCCGCCGGCTACTCGGGCTTCTTCTAGTGGGCCCTCTGGTACTCAAGGTTAGCCACCTGGGCAGCATGCCGCCGCACCATGTTATTTTGAGTGCGGGGACGCAGGCCACATGAGGAGATACTGCCCCAGGCTTAGGGGCAAGGTAGTACAGCAGGGGCAGCAGCCCATGACTCCAGCACCAGCGGTCCAGTCGGTGGCATTCTTGGGGCATATAGTGTCAGGAGAGGGTATTAAGGTGGATCCCAAGAAAATCGAGGCAGTTCGAAGTTGGCCACGTCCTACTTCAGTGATCGAGATCAGGAGCTTCCTGGGGTTAGTAGGCGATTATCGGCGATTTGTGCAGGGCTTCTCATCCATTGCATCACCTTTGACCAGATTGACCCAAAAGGGGGTCTCATTCTGTTGATCCGATGATTGTGAAGAGAGCTTCTAAAAGCTCAAGATGGCTTTGAGCACGGCACCAGTTCTGGTATTGCCTTCCGGTTCAGGGACGTATATGGTATATTGCAATGCTTCTCGCGTTGGCTTGGGATGTGTATTGATGCAGGAGGGGCGAGTTATTGCATATGCCTCTCGTCAGCTGAAGGTTCATGAGAAAAATTACCTTGTGCGCAATCTAGAGTTGGCGGCGATTGTTCATGCTCTTAAGATATGGAGGCATTATTTATATGGGGTATCATGTGAGGTGTATACAGACCATCGCAGCTTGCAGCATTTGTTCAAGCAGAGGGACTTTAATTTGAGACACCACAGGTGGCTCGAGTTTCTAAAGGATTATGACATTACCATTCTTTATCACCCAGGCAAGGCAAATGTGGTCGCGGATGCTTTGAGTAGGAAGGCGGAGAGCATGGGTAGCTTGGCATTCATTCCTGCAGAGATGAGGCCACTAGCTTTGGACGTTCAGTCCCTAGCTAACAGACTTGTGAGATTGGACATTTCAGAGCCCAGCCGGGTCCTAGCATGTGTGGTTGCACAGTCTTCGTTGTTGGGGGAGATTAAGGCCCGACAGCTTGATGATCCGCATCTAGCAGTCCTCAGAGAGACGGTGCTTCAGGGAGGCGCCAAGGAGGTTTCTATTGGCGAGGATGGTGTATTACGGCTCCAGGGCCGTGTATGTGTTCCTAATGTTGATGGCTTGAGAGAGAGGATCCTAGAGGAGGCCCACAGTTCGAGGTACTCCATTCATCCAGGTGCTACGAAGATGTACCGTGACTTGAGACAGCACTACTAGTGGCGGAGGATGAAGAAGGACATTGCGGAGTATGCAGCTAGATGTTTAAATTGCCAGCAAGTCAAGTATGAGCACCAGAGGCCAGGTGGCCTACTTCAGCAGATGCCCATTCCGGAATGGAAGTGGGAGCGCATCACCATGGATTTTGTAGTTGGGTTGCCGCGGACTCAGCGGAAGTTCGATTCGGTGTGGGTTATTGTGGATAGATTGACCAAGTCTACCCATTTCATTCCAGTGGCGACTACTTATACGGCAGAGAGGTATGCCCAGATTTACATTCGGGAGATAGTGAGATTGCACGGTGTGCCGGTCTCCATCATATCAGACAGAGGCCCTCAGTTCACTTCCCATTTCTGGAGAGCTGTACAGCGAGAGTTAGGGACCCGCATGGAGCTTAGCACGGAATTTCATCCTCAAACCGACGAACAGTCGGAGCGAATGATTCAGATTTTAGAGGATATGCTTAGGGCATGTGTGATTGACTTTGGAGGGCAGTGGGATCAGTTTTTGCCCTTGGCGGAGTTTGCATATAATAACAGTTACCAGTCCAGCATAGAGATGGCCCCGTATGAGGCATTGTATGGTCGGCGTTGTCGTTCTCCTATCGGATGGTTCGAGCCTGGTGAGGCTAAGTTGCTTGGTACAGATTTGGTCCAGGATGCCCTGGATAAGGTTAAGTTGATTCAGGAAAGGCTTCGCACCGCTCAGTCCAGACAGAAGAGCTACGCGGATCAGAAGGCGCGTGATGTATCATTTGCAGTTGGTGAGAAAGTCCTCCTGAAGGTTTCACTAATGAAGGGCATTATGAGATTCGGGAAGAAGGGCAAGCTAAGCCCAAGGTTTATTGGCCCCTTTGAGGTGTTGAGGCGAGTTGGAGAGGTTGCCTATGAGCTTGCATTACCTCCCAGTTTATCAGGAGTCCATCCAGTCTTCCATGTATCGATGCTCCGGAAGTACCATGCCGACTATTCACATGTGTTGGACTTCAGTACCATTCAGTTAGATGAGAGCTTGGGTTACGAAGAGGAGCCAGTTGCCATTGTTGATAGGCAGGACCGCCAGTTGAGATCCAAGAGGGTTTCTGCAGTGAGAGTCCAGTGGAGGGGCCAACCGATCGAGGAGGCGACCTGGGAGTCCGAGGAGGACATGCGGAGCCGATATCCCCACTTATTCAGCAGTCCAGGTACTTTTCTATATCCGTTCGAGGATGAACGATTGTTTAAGAGGTGGAGAATGTAATGACCCGACTGGTCGTTTTGCATTTTTGAACCCCGTTCCCTTAAATAATACTTTTCGCATTTGCTTTAGCTAAATTATGACTTGCGGGGGCGGGTAGTTCGGAAGTTAGAAGAATTTCGGGCAAGAATAAGCCTAGTTGATTCTTTAAGTTTCTTTAAAAAGGACAAGTTTGACTTCGGTCAACATTTTGGGAAAAAGGACCCGGGATCGTGATCCGGCAATTTCTAAGGGTCCGTGGGAAAATATGGGACCTGGGCGTATGCCCGAAATCGAATTCCGAGGTCCCTAGCCCGAGTAATGGAATTTTATGTAAAAATTGTTAAGTTTCAAAGATTTAAATAAACTAAGAAATTATTATTTTCATAGGTATCGGGTTCGGATCTCGATTCCGAAACTTGGTACAAGTCCGAAATATCAGTTAAGACCTATCTGCAAAATTTGGTGTCAATCCGAGTAGTTTAAGGGCATTTTGACCCGTTGGTAGAAAGTTAAGAACTTGAGGTTCATTAAGTTTGATCAATTAGTTTTGGGGTCCGATTCCTTGATTTAATAATATTTTGGGTGTTTCGAGGGTTCGACTAGGTCCGCCTCGTAATTTCAGACTTGTCGGTATATTCGGGCGGGGCTCGGGAGCCCCGAGCGTCAAATGGTCGAGGTTTGAGTGAAGTCGGATTTTGAAAGGAAGCAAGGCTGCTGCTTCTGTCAAAACCGCTTTTGCAGTTCTTTGACCGCAGAAGCAGTGACCGCATAAGCGGCCACCTGGTCGCAGAAGCGGAAGGGTCAGAAAGGGGGAAGACCGCATAAACGGTCCCGTATGTGCGAAAGAAAAGACCGCATAAGCGGTCCGGTCCACTGTGCCCCAACCGCAAAAGCGGTGATTTTTCCGCGGAAGCGGACGCCGCGTATGCGGTAAATTAACCGCGTATGCAAAAATAGTTGGACAGTAAGGTGTTCATTAAATACGAACCTAAGCTCATTTTCTCTCATTTTCACACCATTTGGGCGATTTTGAATATTCCAAGAAGAGCATTTCTTCCTAGTATCACAAGGTAAGTAATCCCCACTCACTCTTAGCATAAATACATAAACATTAGATGGGATTAACACTAAAATTAGGGAAAATTCAAGAGATTAAAGCTAGACCTAGGGTTTAACCAAAGCTAAGATTTAACCCTATAATTTGCTATAAAATGAACTAGAAATCATATAATTGTAATCCTTAGGTGATAGAGAACAACTCCCTTCAAAAAATATTGGAATCCGGGCGTGTGGGCCCGGGGTCGGAATTTAGGAAATTAATGTTAAAGGCTAGGAAATTCATTAAATAGCTGCAACTCGATCTTGTAAGCCTTTATTTACTAGTTCTTCTTTGTTTGATTAGTTTGGGATTGTCCGGCTTCGAATTAAGGACTTGAGCTCTTTCTTGGAGATTGGGAGTGCACTTTGGAGCGAGGTGAGTCTCCTTTCTAACCTTGTAAGAGGAAAATTGTCCCCATAGGATTTTAAATAAGTAATTGTTGCTAAATGCGGGGGCTACGTACGTACGAGGTGACGAGAGTCCGTATGTAGCTACTACATGAAAATTGTTCGGGTAGTTTAGGACCCACGCATGCCTATTTGGGGAATATTTCTTACTTTAAAATTTCCAATATGATCGTTGTAAATTGTTAGAGACTTGAGAACATGAAAGTGAACATATAAAATTATTGAGCCTTATGTGCTTTTCTTGATATTATCTTGATGATTTTGGACCGGGCCGATCGCCTCGGTGATAATAGATGCATCTATGATTCGTGCCGCTCGACCCTCGGCAGTGCACATTTATTTTCTGTTGGAGCGGGCCGTCGACCTCGGCATGTTTGTGCATGATTTATATGTTTGCAGTTAATTATGATACTAGTACTAATTGCAATTTAAAGGAAGAAACTGGTAACTGGATTAAGGCAAGAATATGAGTAAAACCCCTCTGTTGAACCTGTATTATTGGTAATTCATTGTGTTGTATATTTCACTCTACTATATCATATTATTGGACCTTAGTAAGTATCAAGTCGACCTCTCGTCTCTATTTCTTCGAGATTAGACGGGATACTTACTGAGTACATGTGGTTTATGTACTCATGCTGCACTTCTGTACTTAAATGTACAGGTTTTGAGGCAGGTGGATCTGGACAGTATTCGAGCGCGCAGCAGTGAGTTAGCTCAAGGACTTCTACGGTAAGCTGCCTTCATTCTCATGCCGATCCGCAGCTGAAGAAGTCCTTTCTTGTATTTATGATTTTCTGTCTATTCTGATTCAGACAGTAGGACAGTGTTTTGTATATTTTTTTGTGTATACCCTATCGGTTGCCCGTAGCTAGTGACACCGGGTTCTGGCATACACAACGTATGGATATTCATTTTGGGGTCTATTTTGCTATGTTAGTACTTTATAGTTCTGCTGGTTTTCTTCATTTACTGGAAGTCTTTAGTATGTTGGTTTTGGGCCAAACTAAAATGGGTACTTAAATCATAATTCCGCACTTGGCAGGCCTAAGTATGGTTTTAGGCGCCATCATGACCTATTTATGGAAAAAAAAAATGGGTCGTGACCGTTGCAGCTCCCGCTTGCTTCTTCCATTGTCAGGAGTGAATATTGACCCTAAGCCATTGTATTCTTTTGTATAAATTGGTTTTTCTCCTTATGAGCGTCTATTAATGGAAGTTGCTATAAGCCTATAACTATTGAATTTATATTCGTTATTGCTAGATGGTTTGATTTCCGTTATTCTCGAGAATCTCCTTAGTTGGTTATCTTCAAATTCACGTATTTTCTTTTTGTTTCTTTATTTATGTACAGGGAGTGGTAAGACGTACACAACGCAACCTTTGCCTTTTAGAGCTGTAGACGACTGATAATGATAAAAAAACAAGGCAAGTTCTTATGGTATGCACAGCTGGCTGCTCGGCATTTCTTTTTATGTGTGGAAGCAATAAAAGTTTATGTCATGAAGACCGTTCTATGTTGTTAGGTTGCTGCTTTGAAGGGATGCCATGAAGTTTGATACTTTAAGCATAGACCTGAAACAGTACAGTAGTTTTGCTAAAATTTTCATACTGAGGTGCTTGTTGACTCCTTTTTGGCAACTCAAGAGCTGTCATGATTTCCTGCATTTCTCCTAATGCTGGATCATGTCAACACACACTCAATACATTAAGATTAAAGCTTCTGCTGATGCTAGTGAGCAAGCTCAAGCTTGAATCAGAAGTAAGTAGAAGAGCTAAGGATAGAGAAAGCACATCTTACAATCCCTCTAATGAGCTCGGCAGACAAACCTCTAGTTTTGCTTCAAATTCTGGTGGTCTGGGAAGGGATGAGTTTGAGGTGAAGAATATGTATGGTGGTCAGAAAATTAAATGTACTCAAACATGGTGCAGAAAGTATCTCCACCTCGGAGGAAAGTTTCCAGAGATGAGAAACCTGAAAAGCCAGAAAGGCCAGGAAATGGGTCAAGAAAAAGATTTTTCAAGCTCAGAATCAACGTCATGTTACAAACAACAACAAATTAAAGTATAGGAACAAGACTAAGTGAACTTAATTCACCCCCTCGTGATGATAATATCAATGAGATACTGGAGGTTGTTTTACAGTCTGCTCTGAACTCTCCACTGACATCTGCTTAATTTTCTTTCTTTCCGTGTGAAGGAAGAAGAGGCTCTGATAGCTGCCCATAGAAAAGAAATTGAAGATACAGTGGAGATCGTTCACGAAGTAAACAACATACCCGGCCCTATAATACTTGTTGAACTAACTTTCTTACCTTTACCTCCTTCCAAAACCTAGGAGAGGTGCGTTGCCAGGAAATTCCCTCAATTTATTTAACATGCATAGCAGTTGCCAAATGCCAACTGCGTATTATTTTTCCGAATCATCTTAATTCGTGAATCTCTTTTTGTAATTCCCTTAGATGCAATACCCATTCAGTTAAGAGTTTAATTTGATGCTTTTATCTGTGAAACAACACACCCATGTCTATATGAATTCCATGCTTGCTTGAAATGTTAAAATCCTTTCTTGCCCATTTTTTCTTAGTCTTACTACAAACTTCCCATGTTTTGTGCTTTGCTTTATTTTCATACTAGTGATGTTCGCGCGGTCAAGAAAAAGATTCTATAAAATATTCGGTATTTTTTGTAAATTGGTCAAGATAGGAGAATGAATTTCATGTATATTCATACAAAAACTAATTTTATAAGCAGATTAAATCATAAATATAGTACTTTTTTCGGTTTACTCTAACACTCTATATATCAGTAAGTTTAGAATAATATATAACAGAAGAAATTCTTAAGAAAGAATCTCTTATTATCTGAAGATAAAGAGTGTTGGTCTTTCCTTCTAGTTATATATAACTTACATATAGATTTTTTTCATCTTCCGAACTCCCTCAACTGTATTCTCCCTTCTAACAATACCAATCTTCTCTAGCCCATCTATTTTTATCCTCATAAAATGATTAAGAATTTAAAATGTTTTGATTCATCTTACAAACTTGAGATAGACCAAAGTTATGAAGGAAACGAAGTCAAAAAGAAAAAATGTAGGTGAACGTGGAGAAGAATATGAGTACTGGACATTCAACAACAAAGAACTATTAAGAGAATAACTAAAAATAAACTTATATAAGTATACAATGGAACACCATAAGGTGATATTAACTTATACATTAAACATTTGAAAGATATGCACAAGAAATGCTAAGAGAGTTAATGTGGAACAAACTTATATTAACGCAAATCTGAGGAATACAAGAACCCAAGATCCGCTCTTAATCCTTGGCTGAAAACAATAAAATTGAAGGAAAAAAATTGCAGACGGAGGGAGGTTCCAGAGCTAGCTATAACTAAAAATTGAAGATAAAAGACAGGACTCAATTCTCTACCCTAATTGCTAGCTGCTTCTGAACTTATATAGAGAACCTTCCTCATTCGTTTGCTCTATTGTGGCCTTATCTCTTACTGTACTATCAGCCTTGCCCTTTTTGGGGACCACAAATTCGTTCAGGTATTTTGGAGGGTGCACTACTCCGTTACTGTGCCTTTGTCCAGCTTATCTCTCACTAGGGTTTGTTACATTACCATCCCCTTGAAGACGAACCTTGTCCCCAAGGTTCAAATCAGAAAATTTGTGGAGAATGGAAGATGTGTCTTCCCAAATGGCTTCAGTTTGTGGGAGGCCCGACCATTTGATCAAGCATTGAGGAATTTGGTGAGCTCCTCTAGAGATGGTGCGATGTTGCAGAATGATTTCTGGATGGAGAATATTGAGGAAGAGTGATCCAAGAGGTCTATTGGAGTGACTTGTTGGGAAGGCTCGCCTATGCACTTGCGCAAGACCGATACATGGAAGACATTATGTATCCTAGAAGAAGCAGGGAGGTCGACTTTATATGCCACCACACGAATGCGCTAGAGAATCTAGAATGGACAAAAGTAGTGTCTACTCAATTTGCTATAGCGTTGGAGTCGAACAGAAAGTTGACGATATGCTCGCAATTTGATGTATACCCAATCACCTACTGCAAATGAAACATCTCGCCTTCCTTTGTCAGCTAGTAGTTTCATCCTGTCTTGTGCGACCTTGAGATTGTCTTTTAAGAGGAATAATGTTTCGTCCCATTGACAAAAGGTGTCACCTACCACAGGATTGGTGGAGGAGTCAGCCACAAATCTAGTAATGGTCGGAGAAGGTCTGCCATAGACAACCTCGAAAGGGATGATCTTGGAGCTGTGTTGGAATGAGGTATTGTACCAAAATTCTGCCCAAGGAAGTAATCTCGACCATGCAGCCGGAGTATCGACAGAGAAACAACGAAGATACGTTTCTAAACACTTGTTTAATGCCTCCGTTTGACCGTCAGTTTGTGGATTATAAGCAGAGCTTTTGGCCAATTAAGTACCTTGAAGGCAATTTATCTCTTTCCAAGGATCAGAAAGAAAAATTGGGCCACGATCTGTGACAATCTTGGAGGGAAAACCGTGTAGTCTGATGTATTCTTGCACGAACAAGTCGGTAACTTTCTGGGTTGAGAAATGAGAAGGCAAGGCAATAAAATGGCCGTATTTGGAAAGACGATCAACAATTACCAGTATCGATGTACGCCCATTGGATGGAGGCAACCCAGTGATGAAGTCCATTGATATCTCTTCAAATATGGGTTCTGGTAAAGGCAGAGATTGGAGTAGACCCGCCAGTTTTAAGGACGAGTCTTTCATCTGTTGACAGACTTGGCATTGCTGAATAAAATGTTTGACATCTGCTCGCATTCCTTTATAATAAAAATTGGAGGAAAGTCTATGAAAGGTGCGGGCCATCCCGGAATGGATGCCAATATTTGAAGCATGAAATTCATGAAGCAGCAAGTTGCGGATGTCTAGGACCTGGGGAACAACCAGTCTGTTGTGGTAGAATATGAGACCCTCATGGAACGAGAATTGAGGAAGTGAACAAGGATCTGCTTCTAGTTGGTGTTAAAGTTCCAACAACATAGGTTCAGACTTGTTCAAAGCTTGCAATTTATCCAACAAGGCAAATTCAGACAGAGTGAGTGAGAAAAATTGAGAGGTGGGAATGCGGAAAGGGCATCTGCTGCGGAATTAAGTTTCCTTGGTTGATATATTATGTCAAAATCATAACCAATGAGTTTGCACAACCATTGTTGTTGCTTTGGAGTCTGGATGACTTGATTTGTGAGGGCTTTAAGCGGTTGCTGATCAGTCATAATTAAGAATTTTTGACCCAAGAGATATTGCCGCCATTTTTGCACTGGCTGAGTAATAGCAAACATCTCGCGATGGTAGGTGGAGGCAGCTTGCATCCGCGAAGATAGTTTCTGACTAAAGAAGGGAATTGGATGGCTATCTTGGGATAATACAGCCCCGATACCTGTACCGGAGGCATCTGTTTCTATCATGAAGAGTTTATGGAAATCTGGCAAACATAACATAGGCATACTGGCTAAGGCGGCTTTTAATTTGAGGAAGGCAGCATGTTGAACCTCAGTCCAACAAAAAGCATCTTTCTTTAGAGCATCGGTCAAGGGAGATGCTACTTGTGCATAGCCTTTGACGAAATGGCAATAGTAACCGGTCAAGCCTAGAAATCCTCGGAGTTCCTTCGCTGTGGCTGGAGTTGGCCAATCATTTATGGCTTGAATTTTTGTTGGATCATCTTGGAGGCCGCTAGCTAAAATGATATGCTCAAGATAATCAATAGAAGTTTGGCCAAACTTGCACTTTGACCTTTTGAGAACCAAAGAGTGCTCACGAAGACGGGTGAATACCATGTCTAGGTGTTGCAAATGCTCAGGTCAGGAAGTGCTATATATTAGTATGTCATCAAAAAATACAAGGACAAAACGATGGAGAATGGCTTGAAGATGGAATTCATAGTTGCTTGGAATGATGATGGTGTATTTGGAGAGACCAAACGGCATCACAACGAATTCATAATGACATTCTTGGGTGCGGAAGGCAGTTTTCTCAAAGTATGAAGGGTGCACCCTGATTTGGTGATAACCGACTAGCAACTCCAACTTGGAAAAGAAGCGGGCACCGTCCAATTCGTCAAATAATTCATCAATGGTTGGGATGGGAAATTTATCCTTGATTGTGATGGAATTCAAGTCATGGTAATCAACACAAAATTGACAAGTGCCATCTTTTTTTTAACCAATAAAATCGGGGAAGAGTAGGGGCTGGAACTTGGTTGGATTATACTAGATTGGAGCATTTCTATTATCAGACATTCTATTTCTGCTTTCTAGAAGTGAGGATAACGGTAAGGTCGAACGTTGATTGGTGCAGCATCGGAATGAAGGGTATTCGATGATCTTGTTGTCTTGATGGTGGTAAAGAGGAAGATTGAGCGAAGATGTCAGAGTACCTCTCTAGTAAGTTGGTAAGGTCTGTAGGCGCAGGAGATTTAGCGGGGTTACCATCTAGAAGAAGTTGTAATTGAAAGGAACAGGAAATGGAATTGGTAGAGTACAGTCTGCGAAGAGTGTGCAATTGGACTTGTTCCACAATTGGGCTCGAACTGCCTTGCCAAGCAATGATCTTGCCGTGGGTCTAAAATTCAAAGGTCCTTTGGCCGTAATCTATAATAGTATGGCCCAGCTTTGCCAACCAAACAACTCCTAAAACAATATCCGCTTCAGCAAATGCTAAGAGAAAAAAATCCTCAATCAACGTGTGGTCTTGGATAGTGAGAGATAACATGCGTACAACGCCCAAACACTACAGACGATTTCCATCCCCAACCATCACAAAAAACTTTTAATCATCTTGGATTGGTAATTTGAGAAATTTAGCCATTCTTGGGTGGATGATATTATGGGTACTACCCCCATCCAAAAGCACATGTACTATGTTGCCTTTCACGGATCCACTGAAACGTAAAGTGGTCGGAACTTGGCCACCAGATAAAGCCATGTAGCTAATAGATGCTACTGGTTCCTCCTCCATAGGTGATAGATCTTCGGTAGCATCTGCAAAAGGATTATCAGGTGGTTCCAGCAGAGTGGAATCGGAATTCTCGTCCTCGAAGACCAGAAGAAGGAGTTGTTGGGGGTTGTCACAACGGTAACCTTTAACCCATTTGTTGTCGCAATTGAAATAGAGGTTCGGGTCACGTTTACGTTGGAGTTCTGCCGGTGTTAATATTTTTAAGGGAAGACAGCCTAGCCCCAGAATTGATGCCGATGATGTGGTGGTTAAAGGTTGTGCTGAACTGTTGGGCAGCAGCGTGGATGGTTTATGAGCAAACATGGATGAGATAGGTGAAAGAGTTGAGATTGGTTTGGTGGAGTAAGTCATGGAATTGGTATTAGGTCTATAAGAGGATGTGGGCTTAGCGGAATGGGTTGGGCTTGAAAGCTTTTGTTCCTGTAAAAAGGCCAAGTTGATAGCTTCATATAGATCCTTGGGCCTGAAAGAAAGGACTTCACTCTTTATATCAGGTCTCAACCTAGAGGTAAAATAGTGGAGCAACATGTGTGGGCCACATCGGTGGTCTGACTAGCCAAATTTTCGTGTTAGGTCAAATATTCTCGCACAGTAGAGGTCATTTGAATCTCTGCCAACAATCTTTCCGGTGCCTCTAAGGATTTGGGACCAAAGCGGATGAGTAATACTCGGGTAAACTGATCTCACCTAAAGATTTGACGATTCTGATACATCCAACTATACCACTCACGGGCTTCCCCTTCCAAGTAAAATGGACAAACATTCAAATGTTGCTCCTCAAATATATTGTTAAAATCAAAATATTGATTTGCTTGAAATACCCAACTCTCAGCGTGAGAGCCATAGAACTTAGGTATGTCAATGGTAGCCGGTTTGGTACGGCGAAAATGATTGAATGCATTTTGTTGAAAAGGTGGAACAGATTGAGGATATGGAGGCTGCTGGTAATTATAAGGATTTGTGGGTGATAGAGGTTGGTTACCATATTGAGCGTGTTGGCCATATTGGAAATTATGGTTGTTGTGGTGTTGGTTGTAGAGGGATTGCTGGTTGTAGTGAGGTTGTTGGTAGTAGTGTGGCTGATGGGTGTAGTGATGATGTTGGGTATATGGAGATTGTTGATAGTATTGAGGTTGTTGGGTGTATTGGGGTTAATGGAATTGGGTTGGTGTGTGGTGTTGGGATTGGGATTCGTACTGTGGTGGTGAAGTATTTTGTGGTGGAGCTGATGCAGACGGTGCCATAGAAGTCGGGGGTAGCATCACGGCGGAGGACGGACCAGCGACAGTGGAAGGGCTAGGGTTCTTTGATGTGGTCTGAATTGGTTGATGTTGTTTTCCAGCATTAAGAATGTGTAGTTGACCCTGTATCTCCGACACCGCAGCAGAGATGGCGTCGAAATTCTGGGAATGTAGAGCCAATTGGTCCTTTATCTGAGCTACATCGTTGTCTAAAGATTTTAAGCGAGTCATCGGAGAGTCATCCATTTGGAATGGAGGTTCAACAAGAGCACCAAATGCAAACAAACTTATATTAACGCAAATCTGAGGAATACAAGAACCCAAGATCCACTCTTATTCCTTGGCCGAAAACAACAAAATTGAAAGAAAAAAACATCAGAAGGAGGGAGGTTCCAGAGCTAGCTATAACTAAAAATTGAAGATAAAAGACAGGACTTAATTCTCTACCCTAATTGCTAGCTTCTTCTGAACTTATATAAGAGTGCCTTCCTCAGTCGTTTGCTCTATTGTGGCCTTATCTCTCACTGTACTATCAGCCTTGCCCTTTTTGGGGACTACAAATTCGTTCAGGTATTTTGGAGGGTGCACTACTCTGTTACTGCACCTTTGTCCATCTTGTCTCTCACTGGGGTTTGTTACATTGCCATCCCCTTGAAGACGAACCGTGTCCCTAAGGTTCAAATCAGGAAATTTGTGGAGAATGGAAGATGTGTCTTCCCAAGTGGCTTCAGTTTGTGAGAGGCCCGACCATTTGATCAAGCATTGATGAATTTGGTGACCCCTCTAGAGATGGTGCGATGCTGAAGAATGATTTCTGGATGGGGAATATTTGAGGAAGAGTGATCCAAGAGGTCTATTGGAGTGACATGTTGGGAAGGCTCGCCTATGCACTTACGCAAGACCGATACATGAAATAAATTATGTATCCTAGAAGAAGCAGGGAGGTCGGCTTTATAAGCCACCTCGCCAATGCGCTGGAGAATCTTGAATGGACCAAAGTAGTGTCTACTCAATTTGCTGTTGCGTTGGAGGCGAACAGAAAGTTGACGATATGGTCTTAATCTGATGTATACCCAATCACCTACTGCAAACGAAACATCTCGCCTTCCTTTGTCAGCTAGTAGTTTCATCATGTCTTGTGCGACCTTAGATTGTCTTTTATAAGGGCTAATGTTTCTTCTTGTTGACGAAAGGTGTCACCTACTGCAGGAATGATGGAGGAGTTAGCCACAAATCTAGTGATGGTCGGAGGAGCTCTGCCATAGACAACCTCGAAAGGGATGAGATTAGAGCTATGTTGGAAAGATGTATTGTACCAAAATTCTGCCCAAGGAAGTAATCTCGACCATGAAGCCGGAGTATCGGCAGCGAAACAACGAAGATACATTTTTAAACACTTGTTTAATGCCTTCGTTTGACCGTCAGATTGTGGATGATAAGCAGAGCTTTTGGCTAAATAAGTACCTTGATGGCGATTTATCTCTTTCCAGTGATCAGAAAGAAAAATTGGGTCACGATCAATGAAAATCTTGGAGGGAAAACCATGTAGTCTAACGATGTATTCTTGCACGAACAACTCGGCAACTTTATGGGTTGAGAAATGAGAAGGCAAGGCAATAAAATGGCTGTATTTGGAAAGACGATCAACAATTACCAGTATCTATGTACGCCCATTGGATGGAGGCAACCCAGTGATGAAGTCCATTGATATCTCTTCAAATATGGCTTCGGGTAAAGGCAGAGGTTGGAGTAGACCCGCCGGTTTTAAGGACGAGTCTTTCATCTATTGACAGACTTGGCATTGCTGAATAAAATGTTTGACATCTGCCCACATTCCTTGCCAATAAAAATATGAGGAGAGTCTATAAAAGGTGCGGGCCATCCCGAAATGGCCTCCAATCTTTGAAGCATGAAATTCATAAAGCAGCAAGTTGCGGATGTCTGGGACCTGGGGAACAATCAGTCTGTTGTGGTAGCATAGGACACCCTCATGGAATGAGAATTGAGGAAGTGAAGAAGGATTTGCTTCCAGTTGGTGTTGAAGTTCCAACAACGCAGGGTAAGACTTGTTCAAAGCTTGCAATTTATCTAACAAGGCAAATTCAGACAGAGTGAGTGAGAAGAATTGAGAGGTGGGAATGAGAGAAAGGGCATCTGTTGCGGAATTGAGTTTCCCTGGTCAATATATTATGTCAAATTCATAACCAATGATTTTGCACAACCATTATTGTTGCTCTGGAGTCTGGATGACTTGATTTGTGAAGGCTTTAAATGGTTGCTGATCAATCACAATTAAGAATTTTCAACCCAAGAGATATTGCCGCCATTTTTGCACTGGCTGAGTAATAGCAAATATCTCGCAATGGTAGGTGGAGGCAGCTTGCATCCACGGAGATAGTTTCTGACTAAAGAAGGCAATTGGATGGCTGTCTTGGGATAATACAGCCCCGATGCTTGTACCGGAGGCATCTGTTTCTATCATGAAGAGTTTATGGAAATCTGGCAAACATAACATAGGCATACTGGCTAAGGAGGCTTTTAATTTGAGGAAGGCAGCATGTAGAACCTCAGTCCAACAAAAAGCATCTTTCTTTAGAGCATCGGTCAAGGGAGATGCTACTTGTGCATAGCCTTTGACGAAATGGCAGTAGTAACCGGTCAAGCCTAGAAATCCTCGGACTTCCTTCACTGTGGCTGGAGTTGGCCAATCATTTATGGCTTGAATTTTTGCTGGATCATCTTGGAGGCCGCTAGATAAAATGATATGCCCAAGATAATCAATAGAAGTTTGGCCAAACTTGCACTTTGACCTTTTAAGAACAAAAGAGTGCTAATGAAGACGGGTGAATACCATGTCTAGGTGTTGCAAATGCTCAGTTCAGGAAGTGCTATATATTAGTATGTCATCAAAAAATACAAGGACAAAATGATGGAGAATAGCTTGAAGATGGAATTCATAGTTGCTTGGAATGAGGATGGTGTATTGGAGAGACCAAATGGCATCACAACGAATTCATAATGACCTTCTTGGGTGCAGAAGGCAGTTTTCTCAATGTATGAAGGGTGCACCCTGGTTTGGTGATAACCGACTAGCAACTCCAACTTGGAAAAGAAGCGGGCACCGTCCAATTCGTCAAATAATTCATCAATGGTCGGGATGGGAAATTTATCCTTGATTGTGATGGAATTCAAGGCATGGTAATCAACACAAAATTGACAAGTGCCATCTTTTTTTTAACCAATAAAACCGGGGAAGAGTAGGGGCTGGAACTTGGTTGGATTATACTAGATTGGAGCATTTCTATTATCAGATGTTCTATTTCAAATTTTTGGAAGTGAGGATAACGGTAAGGTCGAACGTTGATTGGTGCGGCATCGGAATGAAGGGGTATTCGATGAACTTATTGTCTTGATGGTGGTAAAGAGGAAGATTGACCGAAGATGTCAGAGTACCTCTCTATTAAGTTGGTAAGGTTTGTAGGCGTGGGGAGATTTAGCGGGGTTACCATCTAGAATAAGTTGTAATTGAAAGGAACAGGAAATGGAATTGGTAGAGTACAGTCTGCGAAGAGTGTGCAATTGGACTTGTTCCACCATTGGGCTCGAACTGCCTTGCCAAGCAATGATCTTGCCGTGGGTCTAAAATTCAAAGGTCCTTTGGCCGTAATCTGTAATAGTATGGCCCAGCTTTGCCAACCAAACAACTCCTAAAACAATATCCGCTTCAGCAAATGATAAGAGAAAAAAATCCTCAATCAACGTGTGGTCTTGGATAGTGAGAGATAACAGGCGTACAACGCCCAAACACTACAGATGATTTCCATCCCCAACCATCACAGAAAACTTTAGTCATCTTGGATTAGTAATTTGAGTAATTTAGCCATTCTTGGATGGATGAAATTATGGGTACTACCCCCATCCAAAAGCACCTGTACTATGTTGCCTTTCACGAATCCATTGAAACGTAAAGTGGTTGGAACTTGGCCACTAGATAAAGCCATGTAGCTAATGGATGCTACTGGTTCCTCCTCCATAGGTGATAGATCTTCGGTAGTATCTGCAAAAGGATTATCAGGTGGTTCCAGCAGAGTGGAATCGGAATTCTCGTCCTCGAAGACTAGAAGAAGGAGTTATGGGGGTTGGCACAACAGTGGCCTTTAACCCATTTGTTGTCGCAATTGAAATAGAGGTTCGGGTCACGTTTACGTTGGAGTTCTGCCGGTGTTAATTTTTTTAAGAGAAGACAGCCTAGCCCCAGAATTGATGCTGTTGATGTGGTGGTTAAAGGTTATGCTGAAGTGTTGGGCAGCAGTGTGGATGGTTTATGAGAAAACATGGACGAGATAGGTGATAGAGTTGAGATTGGTTTGGTGGAGTAAGTCATCGAATTGGTAATGGGTCTATAAGAGGATATGGGCTTAGCGGAATGGGTTGGGCTTGAAAGCTTTTATTCCTGTAAAAAGGCCAAGTTGATAGCTTCATGTGGATCCTTGGGCCTGAAAGAAAGGACTTCACTCTTTATATCAGGTCTCAACCCAAAGGTAAAACAGTGGAGCAACATATGTGGGCCACATCGGTTGTCTCACTAGCCAAATTTTCATACCGGGTCAACGATACCACTCACGGGCTTCCCCTTCCAAGTAAAATGGGCAAACACTCAAATGCTGCTCCTCAAATATATTATTAAATTCAAAATATTGATTTGCTTGGAATACCCAACTCTCAGCGTGAGAGCCACAGAACTTAGGTATGTCAATGGTAGCCGGTTTGGTACGGCAAAAATGATCGAATGCATTTTGTTGAAAAGGTGGAACAGATTAAGGATATGGAGGCTGCTGGTAATTATAAGGATTTGTGGGTGATAGAGGTTGGTGACCATATTAAGCATGTTGGCCATATTGGAAATTATGATTGTTGTGGTGTTGGTTGTAGAGGGATTGCTGGTTGTAGTGAGGTTGTTGGTAGTAGTGTGGCTGATGGGTGTAGTGATGATGATGGGTATATGGAGATTGTTGATAATATTGAGGTTGTTGGGTGTATTGGGGTTAATGGAATTGGGTTGGTGTGTGGTGTTGGTATTGGGATTGGTACTGTGGTGGTGAAGTATTTTGTGGTGGAGCTGATGCAGACGGTGCCATAGAAGTCGGGGGTAGCATCACGACGGAGGACGGACCAGCGACAGTGGAAGGGCTAGGGTTCTTTGATGTGGTCTGAATTGGTTGATGTTGTTTTCCAGCATTAAGAATGTGTAGTTGACCCTGTATCTCCGACAACGCAGCAGAGATGGCGTCGAAATTCTGGGAATGTAGAGCCAATTGGTCCTTTATCTGTGCTACATCGTTGTCTAAAGATTTCAAGCGAGTCATCGGACAGTCACCAATTTGGAAAGGAGGTTCAACAAGAGCACCAACTGCAAACAAACTTATATTAACGCAAATTTGAGGAATACAAGAACCCAAGATCTACTCTTAATCCTTGGCTGAAAACAACAAAATTGAAAGAAAAAAACTTCAGAAGGAGAGAGGTTTCAGAGCTAGCTATAACTAAAAATTGAAGATAAAAGACAGGACTCAATTCTCTACCCTAATTGCTAGCTTCTTCTGAACTTATATAAGAGTGCCTTCCTCAGTCGTTTGCTCTATTGTGGCCTTATCTCTCACTGTACTATCAGCCTTGCCCTTTTTGGGGACTACAAATTCGTTCAGGTATTTTGGAGGGTGCACTACTCTGTTACTGCACCTTTGTCCATCTTGTCTCTCACTGGCGTTTGTTACATTGCCATCCCCTTGAAGACGAACCGTGTCCCCAAGGTTCAAATCAGGAAATTTGTGGAGAATGGAAGATGTGTCTTCCCAAGTGGCTTCAGTTTGTGAGAGGCCCGACCATTTGATCAAGCATTGATGAATTTGGTGACCTCTTCTAGAGATGGTGTGATGCTGCAGAATGATTTCTGGATGGAGAATATTTGAGGATGAGTGATCCAAGAGGTCTATTGGAGTGACATGTTGGGAAGGCTCGCCTATGCACTTGCGCAAGATCGATACATGAAATACATTATGTATCCTAGAAGAAGCAGGGAGGTCGGCTTTATAATCCACCTCGCCAATGCGCTGGAGAATCTTGAATGGACCAAAGTAGTGTCTACTCAATTTGTTGTTGCGTTGGAGGTGAACAGAAAGTTGACGATATGGTCTCAATCTGATGTATACCCAATCACCTACTGCAAACGAAACGTCTCGCCTTCCTTTGTCAGCTAGTAGTTTCATCATGTCTTGTGCGACCTTAGATTGTCTTTTATAAGGCCTAATGTTTCATCTCGTTGACGAAAGGTGTCACCTACTGCAGGAATGGTGGAGGAGTTAGCCACAAATCTAGTGATGGTCGGAGGAGCTATGCTATAGACAACCTCAAAAGGGGTGAGATTAGAGCTATGTTGGAAAGACGTATTGTACCAAAATTCTGCCCAAGGAAGTAATTTCGACCATGCAGCCGGAGTATCGGCAGCGAAACAACGAAGATACATTTTTAAACACTAGTTTAATGCCTTCGTTTGACTGTCAGATTGTGGATGATAAGTAAAGCTTTTGGCCAAATAAGTACCTTGAAGGCGATTTATCTCTTTCTAGAGATCAGAAAGAAAAATTGGGTCACGATCAATGAAAATCTTGGAGGGAAAACCGTGTAGTCTAACGATGTATTCTTGCACGAACAACTCGGCAACTTTATGGGTTGAGAAATGAGAAGGCAAGGCAATAAAATGGCTGTATTTGGAAAGACGATCAACAATTACCAGTATCTATGTACGCCCATTGGATGGAGGCAACCCAGTGATGAAGTCCATTGATATCTCTTCAAATATGGCTTCGGGTAAAGGCAGAGGTTGGAGTAGACCCGCCGGTTTTAAGGACGAGTCTTTCATCTATTGACAGACTTGGCATTGCTGAATAAAATGTTTGACATCTTCCCGCATTCCTTGCCAATAAAAATATGAGGAGAGTCTATAAAAGGTGCGGGCCATCCCGAAATGGCCGCCAATCTTTGAAGCATGAAATTCATGAAGCAGCAAGTTGCGGATGTCTGGGACCTGGGGAACAATCAGTCTGTTGTGGTAGCATAGGACACCCTCATGGAATGAGAATTGAGGAAGTGAAGAAGGATCTACTTCCAGTTGGTGTTGAAGTTCCAACAACGCAGGGTCAGACTTGTTCAAAGCTTGCAATTTATCTAACAAGGCAAATTCAGACAGAGTGAGTGAGAAGAATTGAGAGGTGGGAATGAGAGAAAGGGCATCTGCTGCGGAATTGAGTTTCCCTGGTCGATATATTATGTCAAATTCATAACCAATGATTTTGCACAACCATTATTGTTGCTCTGGAGTCTGGATGACTTGATTTGTGAGGGCTTTAAACGGTTGTTGATCAATCATAATTAAGAATTTTCAGCCCAAGAGATATTGCCGCCATTTTTGCACTGGCTGAGTAAGATCAAATATCTCGCAATGGTAGGTGGAGGCAGCTTGCATCCGCGGAGATAGTTTCTGACTAAAGAAGGCAATTGGATGGCTGTCTTGGGATAATACAGCCCCGATGCCTGTACCGGAGGCATCTGTTTCTATCATGAAGAGTTTATGGAAATCTGGCAAACATAACATAGGCATACTGGCTAAGGCGGCTTTTAATTTGAGGAAGGCAGCATGTTGAACCTCAGTCCAACAAAAAGCATCTTTCTTTAGAGCATCGGTCAAGGGAAATGCTACTTGTGCATAGCCTTTGACTAAATGGAGGTAGTAACCGGTCAAGCCTAGAAATCCTCGGACTTCCTTCAATGTGGCTGGAGTTGGCCAATCATTTATGGCTTGAATTTTTGCTGGATCATCTTGGAGGCCACTAGCTAAAATGATATGCCCAAGATAATCAATAGAAGTTTGGCCAAACTTGCACTTTGACCTTTTGAGAACCAAAGAGTGCTCACGAAGACGGGTGACTACCATGTCTAGGTGTTGCAAATGCTCAGGCCAAGAAGTGCTATATATTAGTATGTCATCAAAAAATACAAGGACAAAACGATGGAGAATGCCTTGAAGATGGAATTCATAGTTGCTTGGAATGAGGATGGTGCATTGGAGAGACCAAACGGCATCACAATGAATTCATAATGACCTTCTTGGGTGCGGAAGGCAATTTTCTCAATGTATGAAGGGTGAACCCTGATTTTGGTGATAACCGGCTAGCAACTCCAACTTGGAAAAGAAGTGGGCACCGTCCAATTCATCAATGGTCGGGATGGGAAATTTATCCTTGATTGTGATGGAATTCAAGGCACGGTAATCAAAATAAAATCGCCAAGTGCCATCTTTTTTTCGAACCAATAAAACCGGGGAAGAGTAGGGGCTAGAACTTGGTCGGATTATACTATATTCGAGCATTTCTATTTTTTCAGACGTTCTATTTCTGCTTTTTGGAAGTGAGGATAACGGTAAGGTCGAACGTTAATTAGTGCGGCAACGAGAATAAAGGGTATTCGATGATCTTGCTGTCTTGATGGTGGTAAAGAGGAAGATTGAGCAAAGATCTCATAGTACCTCTCTAGTAAGTTGGTAAGGTCTGTAGGTGTAGGAGATTTAGTGGGGTTGCCATCTGGGATAAGTTGTAATTGAAAGAAACAAGAAATGGAATTGGTAGAGTAGAGTCTGCGAAGAGTGTGCAATTGGACTTGTTCCACAATTGGGCCTGAACTGCCTTGCCAAGCAATGATCTTGCCGTGGGTCTGAAATTCAAAGGTCCTTTGGCCGTAATCTGTAACAGTATAGCCCAGCTTTGCCAACTAAAAAACTCCCAAAACAATATCTGTTCCAGCAAATTCTAAGAGAAAAAAATCCTCAGTCAACATGTGGTCTTGGATAGTGAAAGATAACTGGCGTACAACACCCAAACACAACAGACGATTTCCATCCCCAACCATCACAGTAAACTTTAAAGCATCTTGGATTGGTAATTTGGGAAATTTAGCCATTCTTGGGTGGATGAAAGTATGGGTATTACCCCCATCCAAAAGCACATGTACTATGTTGCCTTTCACGGATCCACTAAAACGTAAAGTGGTCGGAACTTGGCCACCAGATAAAGCCATGTAGCTAATGGATGCTACTGGTTCCTCCTCCATAGGTGATAGATCTTCCGTAGCATCTGCAAAAGGATTATCAGGTGGTTCCAATAGAGTGGAATCGGAATGCTCTTCCTCGAAGACCAGAAGAAAGAGTTGTGGGGGGTTGGCACAATGGTGACCTTTGACCCATTTGTTGTCATAATTGAAATATAGGTTCAGGTCACGTTTACGTTGGAGTTCTATCAGTGTTAATATTTTGAAGGGAAGACGGCCTAGCCCAAAACTGATACCATCGATGTGGTGGTTAAAGGTTGTGCTGAAGTGTTGGGCAGCAGCGTGAATGGTTTTGGAGCAAACATGGATGAGCTAGGTGAAAGAGTTGAGATTGGTTTGGTGGAGTAAGTAATGGAATTGGTATTGGGTCTATGAGAGGATATAGGCTTAGGGGAATGCGTTGGGCTTGAAAGCTTTTGTTCCTGTAAAAAGGACAAGCTGATAGCTTCATGTAGATCCTTGGGCCTGAAAGAAAGGACTTCACTCGTTATATCTGGTCTCAACCCAGAGGTAAGACAGTGGAGCAACATGTGTGGGCCACATCGGTGATCTGACTAGCCAAATTTTCGTACCGGGTCAAATATTCTCGCGCAGTAGAGGTCATTTTAATCTTTGCCAACAATCTTTCCGGTGCCTCTAAGGATTTGGGACCAAAGCGGATGAGTAATACTCAGGTAAACTGATCTCACCTAAAGATTTGACGATTCTGATACATCCAACGATACCACTCACGGGCTTCTCCTTCCAAGTAAAATGGGCAAACACTCAAATGTTGCTTCTCAAATATATTGTTAAAATCAAAATATTGATTTGCTTGAAATACCCAACTCTCAGCGTGAGAGCCATAGAACTTAGGCATGTCAATGGTAGCCGGTTTGGTACGGCAAAAATGATCGAATGCATTTTGTTAAAAAGGTGGAATAGATTGAGGATATGGAGGCTGCTGGTAATTATAAGGATTTGTGGGTGATAGAGGTTGGTGACCATATTGAGCGTGCTGGCCATATTGGAAATTATGGTTGTTGTGGTGTTGGTTGTAGAGGGATTGTTGGTTGTAGTGAGGTTGTTGGTAGTAGTGTGGCTGATGGGTGTAGTGATGATGATGGGTATATGGAGATTGTTGATAGTATTGAGGTTGTTGGGTGTATTGGGGTTAATGGAATTGGGTTGGTGTGTGGTGTTGGGATTGGGATTGGTACTGTGGTGGTGAAGTATTTTGTGGTGGAGCTGATGCAGACGGTGCCATAGAAGTCGGGGGTAGCATCACGGCGAAGGACGGACCAGCGACAGTTGAAGGGCTAGTGTTCTTTGATGTGGTCTGAATTGGTTGATGTTGTTTTCCAGCATTAAGAATGTGTAGTTGACCCTGTATCTCCGACAATGCAGCAGAGATGGCGTCGAAATTCTGGGAATGTAGAGCCAATTGGTCCTTTATCTGAGCTACATCGTTGTCTAAAGATTTCAAGCGAGTCATCGGAGAGTCACCCATTTGGAAAGGAGGTTCAACAAGAGCACCAAATGCAAACAAACTTATATTAATGCAAATCTGAGGAATACAAGAACCCAAGATCCGCTCTTAATCCTTGGCTGAAAACAACAAAATTGAAAGAAAAAAACTTCAGAAAGAGGGAGGTTCCAGAGCTAGCTATAACTAAAAATTGAAGATAAACGACAGGACTCAATTCTCTACCCTAATTGCTAGCTTCTTCTGAACTTATATAAGAGTGCCTTCCTTAGTCGTTTGCTCTATTGTGACCTTATCTCTCACTGTACTATCAGCCTTGCCCTTTTTGGGGACTACAAATTCGTTCAGGTATTTTGGAGGGTGCACTGCTCTGTTACTGCACCTTTGTCCATCTTGTCTCTCACTAGGGTTTGTTACATAATGGCTATTAAGAAGAGATTGGAGGTGTGAGATAAAAAATATTACTTTCTGAGTTCACTTTTACTTTTTCACTATATTAAAAATATATTTTTATTTGTACTATCTATTTTAGCAAGTCAAGAGAAAGACATTCTTTTTTTTCTTTTTACACTCATTATTAGCTTTTGAAATATTCCTAAGACTTTTTGAAATGCAATCATTATTATGGTTAAAATGTAAAATCTTAAAGGTAATATAAAGTCAAAGGGAATAATTAAAAGCGAACGGATGAAGTACTTGATAAAACTATTGTGACACCTCTCAATAATTACGAATTACATTTATCTTTTTACTCATGTGTTTGGATATTTTTTCTATTTTAATTGTTTACCTCACTAAATAATTAAATAGCAAAATATAAATCTCCTCATTTTGAAGAGACACCTCCCCACTTATTGAGGTTAGGAAATAACCGATCCGTCATTCCGTTTTACTTGTTAGAAGTCCATTAAAATCAAAAGGCGGCTTCCTGGCCAATTAACCTTATAAGGCTTTTGAAAGTCGATACATGAACTTTGAATTTTTTTATTTGAATACTCCAACTTGACAAAATGGGTAATAATAAATACTTTTGACCATTGACCATGGCTATGTGGAAGCACTACATCTGACATGGCTATACTGTGTATAAATCACGCTGCCAAGACGCGTGAATAGTATTGTTTTTACTTAAAAAAATTAGAATTAGAATAAAATATAAATAAAAAAGAAAAATGAAAAAGAAAAAAAAAAGAGTTTTCCATTTTTTTCATCTTCCCGCAATGGATTGCAAGACTTTTCCAATTTTTTTAGCAGATTCAATTCCTGCAATGGATTGATGAGAAACTTAGCAAGTGATCTCCATAGGTACTAAGGAAGGGTCTCCCATCAATAAATTCCTTTGAATTGGGCTGGATTGGGGGTTGACATTTGGTCGAACAGTGTTAGGTGAAGAGTGTTTTGAAGGACCTTTTTAAATATTCGACGCGATTGACCCATGTAAAATTGGTTGTGATAGGTTTGGAATACTCACCTGGGGTGCAGAAATGGATTGGCATTGGTTTTGGGATCCAATTATCCCTGGAGCACCATGCCCGGCCAACTGGTGAAGTTCTGAGTTTTTGACTTGGTGGTGATGGTTGATTTCTTGAATGGATTGAGCTGAATCTTTGCATAGAGGATTCATGGGTGTAGTAGAAGGGATTACAATTGGAAATTGGTCTCCAATTGGCCCGGAATTGATAGGGGCATTTCGTCGAACACCGTGCTCAGCCGGACTGCCTGAGCTTTTGGATTGTAAAATTGGAGGAATTGATTGGTACCCATATGAAATTGGAAGTGTAGGAGCATTCTCCTCATCCAGGCGAACATTTTGGTACATTTCTTTTCCAATTTGGATACCTGGAATACCTTGCGCGTTCATTTTTGCCTCGCCGGAGTTCTGCTGCTCGTCGGAGGGGACGATTCCCACGGTGGAATTGTCGAACACCTAGTATGTTTCAGGCGTTTTTTTTTTCCTTATTGTATTTGTAATTTTTTTTTTTCTAATTTTGTATTTGAAAATGGGATCCACAAATAACACATGGCAAGTAATAAATAGCTTAGCATGATGTGTACATGTCAGCGAAATTAATATACACGCTCTGGTGGATGTTTTTATTATTACCCATTTTGTCAAGTTGGAGTGTTCAAATGGGAAAATCCATAGTTCGTGTATCAGCTTTCAAAAGCCCTACAAGTTTAAGTGGTCAGGAAGTCATTACACCAAAACAAAACGTCCATGAACGCAAAAAGTCACAATTAGGGAAACAAATTCCTTTCTACTTATTAGAAGTCCTCATAACAATATCATTAACCAATACTAAGCAGGTTACAACACCTCCTGATCTATGTTCTTGTGCTTTTCAATATTTAAAATGTACAATAATTAATAAAGAAGTTTTTCAAATTGCATAAGATCTACTATCAATTAAATCGCGTACTTGCCCAAAGGAATAATTAGCAGCTCACATCATAGTCTGGTACAAAAAATATCACATCTGGAAATTACACATCTAGATAATAACTACTGAAAATCCACCTTTTACTGGAGCAAGGAATAGGAATTACAGCGTGATGCATCGATCGGCACTTGCCTCAGCGATTCTTGTGCAGACGTAAGACGGTTGTCCAATATAATGAATTACAAATTACATATGGTTCTTCAAAGAAAATCCGGTTCAGATGTCATTTACACGTAAATTAAATTTTAAATTAAAGTTTGAGCAAAAAACAAAAGCCTGATCAATAGGGAGATAATGCTACATAATGTGACAGGGAAACATGGGCGTGATGAAACAACGAACTAAGGAAATCTTGTGCCATAAAAATGATAGGTTACTCTGTCAAAGTGTGTTGGTTACTCAGTGAAGTAATTATGAGTGTAACATGCTAGTATGAACTTTGATAACAGTTGTAGTGCAAAGAAATTCTTGACTGAAGTTTGGCAGGTATGACGTGTTATTTAATTTGATCATGGATTAGAGGAGAAAGCCTGGTGATCTCCATATTTTAAGCAAAGAATACCACATGCAAGTCCCAAAATAAATTTTCGCCAAAAAGCCCACATGTGCGCTATTCATGGACAATAAAATTACAAAATAAATTAACGGCATAATTGACGCTCTGATGTGCAACAGATGACGCCTTTAGAAAGAAGACGATATAATTGTTGATCATAAAGCGAAGACAGAGAGAACTATTGACGAAAGATGAAAAAAAAAACTTACGTTAAAGTCTTTGAAGGCAGAAACTTCTGTTGAAAATGGAGAGGGAAACCCTCCATCATGTATACCAAGTTATGAAAATAATGGAGAAATAAAAAAGGGTTATAAGTATAATACTGAAGATAATTAAAAATGAGAAGACCAAAAGTCTGAGTATATAGAGAAATATAAGGCATTTACCTGGAATTACACGGGAAAGAGAAGAAATGCAGAAGGGAAGATGGAATAGTGAGGAGAAACAGGCACTGGAGGGATTGATTATTAAAGCACTGATATGAAAGGGTGGAGACGTTTCCCAAAGAGGAACGAAAGTGTCTTAGATGCTTGCTTAAATAATTTATCAGAAAATAAGAAAGAAGGCAAAAAATTGAGAAAAAGAAAAATGTGATTCCTTGGCAAAGAGGTCTCACGTAGCCTAGCTTGTGGCCCTCTATTATATATATATATATATAGATAGATAAAGAAGATGGTAGTTGGAAAATTCGTCACTTATTAGTTCTCCTTGTTCGTTCTACTTGTCGCAAATAGAAATTCAGAGATTCTTTAACATTGATCTTGAATGTCCATATTTTCAAACTCTCGTCCATCTTAACTTTTTCTTTTCTCTCTTTGTCTAGTGGTGATATTTTCAGAGGAGATAGTTATACTTTATGAATGTTCTATTATGCCCTCCTGAGTTGCCTATTAACAAAACCAATCAAAAAAAGAAAATGTTTAGACCTGGGAAAGCAAAAACAGAGACTGTTATCTATGTGTGTGCTTGAGATGATTAACGTATTTTACCTTTTGTTATAGGAAATGAAACTGTTAGCTGAAGTTGATCAACCTGGTAGTCTAATCGACAATTATGTGACACAACTGAGCTTTATGCTATCTCGCAAAGCACCAATTCTGGTCAGCCTCCAGGCGCGCGTTGCCAGGTTCCAGCATCGACTGAAAGAGCAGGAAATACTCAGTAGAAAGAGGATACTTCGCTAGGCAACAAGTTCATGGCTACAATCACAGTGGCAACTTTTTCTACCTTTTTACTTGTCCCTTTTGTGATTCTTTCAAGATATATCTTATTCCTCTCTTGCCCAAATTGTGCACATAAACCATCAAGCACAAGTTTTATAGAGATGTGGTTAGATCGGCCATATTGTATGGGACTGAGTGTTGCCAATTAAGAACTCGCATATCCAGAAGATGAAAGTAGCAGAAATGCGGATATTCAAATCGATGTGCGGACACACTAGGATTGATAAGATTAGGAACGAAGATATTCGGAAGAAGGAGGGTGTGGTTCCCATTGATGACAAGATGCGGGAAGCGAGGCTGTTGAAATTGTGTTGCTTTCAGTTACTGCAGCAACTTTTTTAGCATAATAAGTTATTTAGTTTTAGGATAAATCTACTTTTTTGAATTCAAATTTCAGTTAGATTTTTTAGGTTTCTTGAGATATTTTAGTTTTTTTTAATTCTTGTTATGCAGATTTTTCTGCAGATTATGTTCCTGATTGTCTATTTAAAGTCTTATTATGCTTAATAAAATTATTAAGAGACATTTTCAATTAATACTTTTAATCTTTTTGTTGCCCCATCTTTTTAAAAAACCAACAATGGTATCAAGAGCTTTATTGATCTTACGGGATCTGTCAGTTCTTCAAAAAAAAACTATTTTCAAATCATTTTTAACCAATATCAATTTTTAAACCTATTTTCAAACATGGCAAGCAGGAGTCTCTCTTTGAATGCCCCACAAACTTTTACTGGCGATTATTATCGAATTTGCTCATTGAAAATAAAATCATATCTTAAAACCTATGATTTGTTGAATGTTGTAAAGGAAGAACAATCTTTACCAGCAATCCATGAAAATCTTATCATTGTCCAGAATCAAATACTTTCAAAAGAAATTTTAAATAATATAAGGTCACTAAGGGTGTTCTTCATGCACAAAACCATAAGACGAAAAAGAAAGAAGAAAAAAAGAAAAAGAAATGCACTACAAAAGTGTGCAATTTCAGGGATGCTCAAAACAATCCTCAAGGAAAAACAACCGAAGCAAGAATTGAGGAGGAGCAACTTTCAGCAACCGAAGCAAAGGAGGAGTGTTGAAATTGTGTTGCTTTCAGTTACTGCGGTAACTTTTTTAGCATAATAAGTTACTTAGTTTTAGGATAAATCTACTTTTTAAATTCAAATTTCAGTTAGATTTTTTAGGTTTCTTGAGATATTTAGTTTTTTTGAATTCTTGTTATGCAGATTATGTTCCTGATTGGCTATTTAAAACCTTGTTATGCTTAATAAAATTTTTGAGAGACATTTTCAGTCAATACTTTTAACCTTTTTGTTGTCCCATCTTTTAAAAAAAACCAACAGAGCTCAAATGGTTCAGGCACGTACAGAGGAAAAGCTTGGATGCCCCGGTAAGGAGGTGCGAGCGGTTGGCGTTGGTTGGTGCGAGGAGAGATAGAGGCGGCCTAAGAAGTATTGGGTAGGGGTGATCAAGCGGGATATGTCGAGGCTTCAGATCTCCGAGGACATGGCACTCGATAGGAAGCCGTGGAGGTCGAGCATTAAGGTTGTAGGTTCGGAGGTGTTTGAGCATATTTAGTCTACCAGTGTGAGGCTAGGTTGATAGTATTTAGTCTTAGATTGCTAGTGGTTAATGGTGTGTTTACACTACTCTTCCATTTTCATAGTGTCGGGCCTTATTTACTGATCGTTATATCTGCTTTCCATCTATTTACGGGTTCTTGTGATGTTATTATTTCTATGATTTTTTGTTGATGGTACTGATGTATTGTCTTTTTTCGTCTTCTTGAGCCGAGGGTCTATCGAAAACAGCCTCCCTACCCCTCGGGGTAGAGGTAAGGTCTGCGTACACACTACGCTCCCCAGGCCCCACTTGTGGGATTTATAAGGGCCGTGGTTGTTGTTGTTGGTGTAAACCATCAAGCAGAAGTATCAATGAGCAAGTTCACCATCAAGCAGAAGTATCATTGAGCAAGTTCACTTAAGGAGAAAAAGTTGATGGCTTCTGAACTTGCACTAACAAAACGGATATTTTAACATTGCTTTGGTATCATGTTGCTCCTGTTGCGGGTTAAGGAGGCTTTTTTTATTCTCTGGCAGTCTGGCGAAGGAGCGATTTGAGTTGTAAACTGGTTGCGGTCAGACATGGCTAGGCTGAGAATTGGACGCTGATCCGCATATGCCACTGCAAATTATCAAGAATGTATTATTCCAACTTGTGCTATATTGCGCAAAGTTTTAGTGGTTTTGTGGGATATTAGATGTTTCAACTGAAAAAGAAAGCTTGAAATGTTTCCTACAATGATATTGAAATACTTAAGTGTATAAAACAGCTGTGATTAATATCTACTCTGAGCTTTGGATTTCCATACTGTTTGTTCTCTCTTGAGTTTAGACTTTTGACAGATCCAATTTCATTTCACATAAGTATGCTTATGATGTGCGGACTCTTCTAAACTGCTGCTTCTACTTTTGGAGGATCAGACGACACGCACACACTAACACTTTCATAGTGTTCGAGCAACATAGGTGGCAGGTTGGTGTGGTGATTCATCAACCCACTCGCTGCAAATATTGAAGTCTGTCAATTATTCCTAGCGAAGAGAACATAATTAATTGATCAAAATGAAGAATAGGAATCTTATGCATTCGTGAGGAAAGAAAATACATTAATGCTGTAACCTTTACAAATACAAATAAAAAGTAATAAAAAAATTGTATGCTTTCTAAGCATAAAAATCTCTGAAAGGCCAAACACCTCCTTACTGTGACTCAGGAATAAGGCTGTATTTTTGGCGGTCCCGGGCCTTAAATGGGCCAAACGGGCCGGGCCGGGCGGTCCCGGGCCTGGCGGTCCCGGGCTCGGGCGGTCCCGGGCTTCGTGGGCCT
>MU769498.1:43393-53621 GCA_026770625.1 Nicotiana glauca
CCGTTAGGCCCGTTAGGACCGGCCCAGGCCCGCCAGCCGGTCCCGGGCTTAGCGGTCCCGGGCTTCGTGGTCTTCGTGGTTGTGCCCGGACCGTCGCGGGCTTTTAGGACCACTGGGCCCAGGACCGCTAGGACCGGACCGCCAGGCCCGTTTAGACCGTTTAGACCGCGGGCCCGGTCCGGTCCCGGTCCCGGCCCAGACCACCATACAGCCTTACTCAAGAATGAGAAAGCCTAACCAAGAAGGCAAGCTTGCTAGTTCCGGCCCTTGGCATAGTTACAGGCTAACCGGAAACATAAACTGAATAAGCACAACTATAGACACCAAACTTGAGTGCCAAGTACAAAATTAACACCAGTTCATTTCAGATAACAAGAATTTTTTGTCACAGAAAATACAATGCAAACCAAACGCGTGCTGGACATGCCTATACATACCTAAATAACAGACCATACAAATGAAATCTTGAACTTTCGTTTCTTTGATGAAAATAGATAGGATCTCGTGATTACAACTTCTGAGATTTCTCCAAAAGAAAGTTGATTTCAGATACTATATGTGACAACTGTAAAGAGCTACACAAAAAGGAAAGGGAAAAAAAACCTAAAGAACTTTCAACCTCAACCTACAAAATCACAGCCTTCATCAGACAGTAACTAGCTGGATCTTAAACCACCAAATAGACAAATCAGACAAGGCCTTCAAGGAATTGTTAGCAATGCATCAATCATTCCAACGAACTACGTAGTCATATCCTTTGCTGACATATGATATTTAACATTGCAGCAAAGAATCTTTTTACTCTGCTTTCAACCTTAAGATCTCCTTGGCAGTCCTTGACCTAAAATACGGCATATGTTCCTACAAGAAAAGGACAAGATTGTTTACAGTTTCAACATGCATGTTTTCTGGCAGAAAATGAGTCACAATACCTGGTATATCACCACCACCACCACCCCAAAAGCCCCCAGGTATCTCTTTTTTGTTGTTTTTGAGAAAGGTATCAATTCCAGGTCCCCAGATATCTTTAAAACAATATTTGAAAAACAAAGATACCAGATTCCAAAAGGGAGAAAAACTTCTATCACGTAGAACATGGAGCAAAGTAGGAAAACTAAGCTTCCAAAAACTACAACATCCCAACTGCATGTTGCAAAGACAACTACGACATCCCAACTGCTTGTTGCAAAGACTTGCCAGGAAAGAATTACAGACCCCTTCATCCGAGTGGTAAAGATGGAATTCTTTATAACCCAAAAGAAGTACTAACATGTAGGACGGAATAGGCAAGCTACGGAGCTGTTCATGCCTTCATGGCCAAGAAATGCGTAAACTTCAAAAACATGGAAACAAACATAGAAGGTTTTCAGGGGGGATAAAAGAATAGAGAAGAGATGCAGTGAACAATACACAGTTCCTGGAGAGATTTTTGCATTCTAACGCAGATAGCACAGGAAGACCAAAAGACACATTTTTTGTCTCATGAAACCCTAAGTGGCAACTTTTAGTATAACAACCCCCAATATACACACACACATAATGTGTTTGTTTTTTTTTCTTGTGTGTGTGTGTGTATACATAATGGTAATATTATATTCCCTTCCTACTTAGAAACCGGTTGGCCTCGTCACTTTTCATAATTTCATCCAAAGCTGCCATGAGTGTTGCAGCCCATCAGTTTACCTGACTAAAACAGAGTCCTATATCTCTGCTGTAGAAATCAGCATATTTGATCATGAACATACCGCAGTCAAACCTGTTCATAGTGCAGTTTTTATCAGTATGATCAGAAACAAACTTAATGAACAGAAATCAGTAATAAATTGAGCACTGATAGAAATCCAAAGTTGCTTCATATTTCTGGTAACCCGAACCAGCTGAAAAATGGTTTGGCAAAACCGTGGAAATAAAATTTAGAGTCAGTTAATTCGACCTTCACGCTAGTTTAACAAAACTTAATACATCTACCCCTCTAGTTTGATGTTTCATTAGATCCCTTCTCTTTCCGTTAGCCTCTGCTATTAGAACATTAAAAGCACAGCAATTTAAGTTCTCATCCATTTGCCCTCTAACAGTAGCGTATTTAACAAAAAACATAGAGCTATATTAGAGAGAGAGAGAGAGAGAGAGAGAGAGAGAAAGAGAGAAAGTTTCAAGGCCGCGCTCGTTCCCCTTCGAGCGTAGCCTCTCCCTTCCCTAGCTTTGCTGATAGACACACATCAGAAAGAACACTCGTCGTCAGAGATATGGTTTATGTAAAGGCTAAATATACATCCCACAGACCCATAGGCCTGCTCCTCTCCTTATTTTCCTTTTTCTTTTTGTTGGTGCATTAACATTTTTAAGGAGCATATTTTGGTCAAATTACTAACTATTTGACACCATCAACTTATCCATTAAGGAGGACGGTGTTAGCTAATTCTCAAACTGGAAAAGGGAGGTCCATTGAACATTGTTAAAGATGTCTAGGTAATTGAACCTAAAATGTAAATTCAGACCTTCGAAATATTTTCTGGTTGGTTGCCAAATTGTGCACAAGAAAAAGCAATTCAGTTAGCATAACGAGATTCAAAGAGGATTACTGCACAAAGCAGAACAGGGCAAGAAGCAACAATTTGTAGTAGCAGCAAAGATATTGTGGTCATCTCAAACCACATCATGCCATAGAGATAAAAATTAACGGAACCACTGATTCTGAAGAAACACCTGGGTTAAGTCCGTATACTATTGACTGGGAACTGTCTGGAACATATAGAGCTAAGAAAAGCATCATGTTCTACTTCAATAAATAAGGAACTGTTAATAAAATATAGGGCACAGGATAAAATGGTGTATCTGATCTATATGAAAAATAACGAGCAAATGAAGAAAATCTTATTTAAAGTCATGCACTCTAAAGTGCATCAAATCCACTAAAACTAATTACGCCAGAAGAACCACTAGTGTTACAGCATAGAACTTCTTATGTATATTTACACCAGACAGACATGATACATTTCTCATCCTAGTGTCAAAGTGTGAAATACAGCTACTGCTACAAAGAAGCACCTTTGTAGCACAAACTATTCATACTTTGGACATGTTAAGTTTCATCTAAACCAGGCTTAAGCCAACTTAAAGCATTAGAAATAAAATCATTCTCCCCTAAATAACATGTTATTCTGTAGCATTAAAATGACCATCTTTACTTAGACGGGCATCATTGTTATGCTTACTTGGGATAAAGGAGTCGCAAAGTATTAACAGTACGAGATTTTATCCCCCAAAAAAAAAAATATTCGCAGAACGAGAACTATTCATGACTTTAAAAGAGACATCACAAATACGGCTACGGGCTATCAATAGGAAGTCCGCTCAATAGCATAAAAAGTAAAACCAATCTGCCATATAAGATGTTATTCTAATAGAAATACAAGGACCATCTTTACTTAAAGACTGAAGTCTGAACACTTTGATGGCTCTTGAACTTGCCAAGAAATAATATTTAGACAGCTAAACTAAAGGTGTGACCTAAAATATGCATATTGAGCACGTAGTGCTGACATGGCATAGAGCTTGTTTTACACCCAAAATCGAGCATGAGAACGGATGAGAAATTTCATGTTTCCACACAAATCTACCCCTCAACTCTCCCACTGCAACTCCATCCTCCTACTACCACCACACCACTTCCAGAATATCATCCCCTGTCGGCTTCAAATGAGCCTCTATATAGGAACAAAAGATTATCACTACGGAAAATTTAAATATGGAGAGACAATTTTGACCGGAAATAGAAAAGAGTTATCTTGCCGGAAACATGGCCGAAACTCAATCTACATGCAAGATCCATAGATGATAAAACTGAGTGTGCACACTGCAAAGATAAAAGAACTTTTTGCAATTTTTGTCGGGTCAACATCTCATAGGTCTCAAGTCTGGGCTATAAAATTAAAACATCTGGCTCATCTATGTAGATAGAGAAAAGGGCCAATTGAAGTGCCGAAAGGAACTAAATTCAATTAGCTCAAAAGTTTATCATCTGCAGTTAATCTGTTCAAAGGAATCAGAATAGACTCCCCCACCAAGACCACAATTGTTATTGCACTCAAAACACTGCTGCCTTCCAGGGCCAACAGATGTCCATAAAGGCCAAAAAATAAGTAGAACTAACGAAGAATTGTTGCCATCCACCATCACCGACATCACCACAGCTTCCTTCACAACCACCACCACAAAATTGTGATCACCCATTTCATCCAAAGACACAAAATCGTGCCCACCTCTGAGTGCTCGCAATCTTTCGCACCAACAAACGCAATAAAAGAATCAAAACAATCCTAAAGTTTCTCTTTGTAAAAGAGATTTCACCAGTGAGTTGAATTTTCCCGATCAAGTTCTTTTAACTTTCTTTCACTTAGTTTTCCTACCAACTTCCGATGGCCCTCCTCCCACGAAGCTTATGGTTTTCCAGAGACAAATGTGAAAAGGGAAAAAAGATTGAAGGATCAGAGAAGATGAGCGATTGGAGTGAAGGGAGAGAGAGAAACAGACGGGAAGAAGAAATTGACGGCGGGGTGGAACGAGAACAGAAGGGGATGGGGTAGAATGGTACTCAGTTGACAAATCACTCTTTTTTCCAACATGTCTATTTCATATCAGTTACATTTTTTATGTCAAGTGTGTGAAACTCGTGGGTTTAAGTATTTTGGTTGACTGCCAAATATGTGTTCAATAAGCACATTTTCAACATATATCAGGTGGCATACATTAGGGAGATTAAGGAAATGTACAATGGAGCCAACACCCGGGTAAGAACAGTGGGAGAAGACTCATAACGCTTTTTAGTCTAATGAGGTGCACCAGGAATCAGCTCTTAGCCTAGCCCGTTTCTATTAGCCTTAGTGATGGATGAATTGACACGTCATATCCAAGGGGATGTGACATAGTGTATGCTATTTGCAGATATTGTACTGGTTGACGAGACTCACGGGGAGGTGGGAGACAAACCCTGGAGTCAAAAGTGTTTAGGTTGAGCAGGACTAAAACAGAATACTTCGAGTGCAAGTTCAGTAACGTAATACATGAGGCTGAAGTGTATGTGAGGCTTCATACACGAGTTATCCCCAAGAGAGGAAGTTTCCAGTATCTTGGATCTACAATTCAAGGAAGTAGGGAGATTGACGATGATGTTACACCTCGTACTGGAGAGGGGTGGGTGAAATAGAGTCTCGCATCTAGTGTCTTGTGTGATAAGAATGTGCCGCCAAGATTTAAAGGTAAGTCCTACAGGGTGGTTGTTACACCAACAATGTTGTATGGATGGAGTGTTGTCCAGTCAAGAACACTCATGTTTAGAAGATAGAAAGTTGAAGAAATGAGGATAATGAGATGGATGTGTGGGCATACTAGGAGAGATATGATTAGGAATGAAGATATCCGGGACAAAATGGTGGACAAGATAAGGGAAGCGAGACTAAGATGATTCGGGCATGTGAAAGAGGAGAAGCAAAAATGCACCAGTGAGGAGGTGTGAGAGTTGACAATGGTGGGTCTACCGAGAGGTAGAGGTAGGCCGAAGTATAGGGAAGAGGTGATTAGGCAGGACATGGTGCATCTTCAGCTCACTGAGGACATGACCTTAGGAGGATATGGAGGATGCGAATTAAGGTATAAAGTTAGCCGGTAGTCGATTGTTGTCTCATTTTATAGTGGGAGAAGCTTGGTGCTAATTTGGACTTTGGAGCTCATCATTTGCTTCTCCTTTCATACCAGTAGTATTAGTACTATTCTCGTATTGTCTTATTCTTCAATTACAATTACTATTCTCCTATTACTACCTATCATTTCATATGCTTTGGTTATCTTATTATTTTGTTGTTGTTTACTGCTTCTTTTTTTCAAATGCTTTGTTATGCTTTCCTTACTATTTTTCCATGCCTTCTTCACTACCAGTTTTCTTTTTCAAAATTGCTTTGAAATGTTTTCCTCAAGCCGAGGGTCTATTGGAAACATCATCTTTACCTTTACAAGGAAGGGGCAAGTTCTGCGTATACACTACCCTCTCCAAACCCCACTTGTGGGATTACACTGGTATGTTATTGATATGGTTCCACTTGTGGGATTACACTGGTATGTTATTGATATCGTTGGAGGGAAGCCTTAGCGTAACTAGTAAAGTTGTTCCTATGTGACCAGGAGGTCACGGATTCGAGCTGTGGAAATAGCCTGTTGCAGAAATATACGGTAAGGCTGCGTACAATAGACCATTGTTGTCCGACCCCTCCCCGGGGCGGGGCATAGAGGGAACTTAGTGCACTGGGCTTGCCATTTTAAGTTGTTATTGTTTTCGTTTGCTCAATAGGTATCACCTTTAATTAAAGTCCAAACGAAACTTTTTGGTAAGTCTAAAGGGCCGCCTATGTATTTAGACGTCCTTAAACGTAGATGATTACTATGCTTACATGGGATGAATGGTTCACAAAGTATTAGTAGAATGAGAACTATTCATGACTTTAAAAGAGAAATAAAGATACAACTACCAACAGAAAGTCAATTCAAAAAGCAATTTTGACGAGGTCCCAGAAAAAGTGATCTCCCCAGGTACTTAAAGACAACTAGTCATAGAAAGGGAAACGCAAATTCAAGGTCAAACTAAAAGAATACTTTTTCTCATTTATATTTTTAAATGAAAATATCTTTAAGTTTTATGAAAATTCTTGAGCAAACTCCAACAAAGCCCAATTAGCTAATGAGGCTGCACTTCACATAGAAAGATTTGTGTCTTTTTTTGGATAAGCGCATAGGAAGAATAATACATACAAATGAGGTTCCAACATGTGGGAACAAACTGTTAGACCAATAAGATTAAAGTATCATGCCTTTATCAATAAAAAGATTCAGGTATTACGCACCCATTCTCTTGCTCTGGGAGGTCCTCAACAAATTCTTGCTTCCACGAGCTAACATCAATATCTTTCTCATTCTTGTCCTTCACCTCGTCAATAAAGTACCTAGTCTGCAAATTTAGTTTTCAGTTTCCGCAAATCAGGACATCCTTCTATTTAAAACAAAATCTCAATAAACATGAACAACAACAACAACAACAAACCCAGTAGTTTCCCACAAGTGGGGTTTGAGGAGGTCAAGATGTACGCAGCCTTATCCCTACCCCTGGAAAGGCAGAGAGGCTGTTTCTCAATAAACATGAGCGTATCTTCCAAAAACAAATTGCAGCAATCAGTGTTACAAGGAGCTCTTGTTTTATTTATATTTTTCATTCAATTGGTTTTCCTGCAAGTGGTGTTGCTAGTTGCTACAGGATTAAGCACGACATAATGCCATCCTCCCTGCATTTTAGTCCACTAGACTATGGTAAGATTTCACTAGAGACTAAATGTGTATTCTGAAGCAAACAATAGCCTATCTGTATTTTATTTTTTTAGATCACCACGAAATCCCCAAAAGATAACGGTGCAAGGTTCGGAAACAGGAGGATAATGGGCGCACCCCACAACCCTTTTTACTATCTCTCACTTTCGTTTCAAGAAACTCCTTACACACTACCAAACCAAATTCCATCAGGAATTAGGTATAAGATCACACCCAAGTACAACTGACAGCATATTACATCCAAAACTGGGAAGACATTAAGACGGGAAGGAAACAAAGGAAAATACAACAAATGGAAACAGTAAAAACAAGAATCAACAAATTGAAACAAAATAATGGGAAGAGGATAACCTTATCTACACCTAACCAGTCATGTTAAAAGCCTAACCAATTGGATCATGTGACCCCAATGGATATGAATAGCAATTCAACACAAACCGCAATCCCATCTGCTTAGGAGACAACATAAACAAGATTAAAATATCCCATCTAATTCCATCCACTATTAACCAGCAAATTCTATCATCATCAGTACTAACTTCTCCTTTTTCAATAACAATGGTGTCCAGGCCTCATCACTACTAACTTATTAAAAGGCTTAATGCATGTACTAATGTGTTTATGCCTAAGTCTCCAATTATAGAAATAATAGTAGTATGTGGCAGACTACATAGAACCTACATTGACACTGTATAGTCAGGAAAAAATTAAATAGAATAAGAGCCTGTTTAGAAAGCCACCCTATAATTGGATTTGGGTGTAATTGGGTGTAATTACACAGTTTTGGCATGTTTGGCCACCAAGTAATTTTGGCTGTAATTGAGGGGGTGTAATTACACTCTACAATTCTCAAGGGAGAGCTGAGAATTGCTGGTGTAATTACCAGGTTATTTTTGAATATCGTTTCTTTTTAATTTATTTTTTGGTTTCTATTCTATTTTTCTTTTTAATTTTTTAAAGTTTTTAAATTCTTTTTTTTTTCAAATATTATTTTTTACGTTATTTATTTTTTATTTCCTTATTTCTCATTTCCCAACCTTTACTTCATGTGTTTCTATATAATTTCTCATATTTTATTTCTTTTTTAATTATTTTTCTTTATTTTTTATTAGATTTAGCTATGATATTATTCTAATTTTTCTAAAAAGTTATACCCCGTAATCTTAGAAAGAGTAAGTCATCTACAAACTTGACTTATAATGTGTGATGTCATTAAAGTTGAACTTTATTATTGCATGAGGTTATGTCATGGACGGATTTCAAGCCATGCCCCATGACCGCACCCCGTGGCATCCCGATGCCTAGCGCCACGGACGGCCCCATGGTCTTAGCCGCGCCAAGTGACAAGCGCGCAGGTGCCTCTGTCACCCCACCGATATCCCTTGCCAGCGCCGATCCACAGGCAAATGCCAACAGCGCCGCGCGCTAACCGTGATGCCACAGACGCTGCTGCTGACAACGGACATGTTTCTGCCTTGTAGAAAACTAAGTCCTTTTCATTGTAAATATAGAGTAGTTTTATTTCATGTAATTCCATTATGTTTCTCTAGCTTAGTCGAGTCTAATCGTGTAGCTTTGGTTTATTTTTTTTAAGCATTATTAGGGGGGATCAAGCAATCAAACTTTCTAGCAAGCAAACAATTCTATGTATTGGTGTCTCTCCCCCTCGACACCACCTTGCTTTTCAGTAATAGCTTTCATTAATGTAATCAAGCTTTCTTTCATTCTCAACTCTCATTTATGTTCTCTCAATTTCTCTTGACATTGGTTTTCCCGTACGGCACTGACAATCTAGTCTAGCGTACGGAGGGGACCTCAGTTGGTGGACAGTAACTGCACTGACATCAGTTGCTTAGACTTAGGTCGCTCTTCCAAGGAATCTCAGGAAGGTGTCGTGTAACAGGTTATATGCAAACTTAACTATGTTAAAATGATATATTACTTTTTAGTATTTAAGTAATATTCTCATTTTGAACCTTTATTTTTTGTGATTCCATGTAGTTACTCATATTTTTTCTTCTTCATTTAGTATAATTGTGCTATTATTCTAGTTTGGAAACTACTCCTAATATTAGAAATAATAAATCATTAATAAACTTAGCATATACTGAGTGATGTCATTAAAATAGGATCTCATTGTTGAATGAGGTTATAAACTTATATTTTCCTTTTCTTTTGAATTATATTTACTTAAATTATATTGAAACTTATTTATGTTATGTTGTAATTTTATATTACGTTAAAAATTTTGGATTTTGGATTTTATGTTATATTTTCGCTTTTATTTTATTTGCTTTAGTAGTATTCACTTATTAATCCAGATTGCATGCCATTCATTTTTCAGTTAAAGTTGATAGATTATTTTTCGTAATATATTTGAGTAATGTTATGACATTATATTTATTAATATTAATTATTTTACCAAGCATGCAATCCATGATGTTCTTACATTAATTTAAAATATTATTAATTAAAAAAAATATCAATTATATTTACAATATTAGTTACAAATATATGATAAGTAACTAATATATTTTCAAGAAGCAATATCTATTTTAAATGTCAAATGTAATACTATTTATAAATGGCGAAATACATAAATAGCTCCTCCAAGTTGTCCACAACGGCCATTTGAACACCTCAACAGACCTATTTATCAAGTAGACACCTCAAGTGTCTGTTAAGTAAATCAAATAGATACCCCGGTACAATATACCAGATGCGTGAGTTACACTTGCCAAATGAGTCAATCAATGAACGACACGTGTAATTTGTAATTAAAACTTAACACAATTAACAAAAAAAAAATTTAAATGAAAAAACCCTTCTCCAGCGTCCCTTTCTCCTTCCCACCCCC
>MU769498.1:53941-78324 GCA_026770625.1 Nicotiana glauca
CAACCCACCTCCAACTTCATCTTCCGATGTCAAAGAACTCCTTCCGACCAATCCCCTTCAAACTCATCTTCTATATTTATAAAAGTTGTGGAAAGAATGACTCATTTATCAAAATTTCCGGGATATATAGATAGTGAAGAAGAATCGGTTGTTGATGAGATCCTAGTTATCAAAATAGTTTTCTTTCAATTCTCCAATTGGGTTGTTGATCTTCCTATAACAATAAATTTTTGGTGTATTTAACTTCGTTCTGTTTAGGTTCTAATTTGGTTGGAGTTTGGACGGTGGTTTACATAATTGATTGAATTTGTTCTTTTGTAATGGAGTTTGGACGGAGTTTGGACGGTGGTTCTGAAAAATTAGTTGAATTTGATGTGATGAATTTGTTCTTTTGTAATGGAGTTTGGACGGTGGAGTTTGGACAGTGGTTCTGAAAAATTTGTTGAATTTGATGTGATGATATATTTGGTAATTTTGTTCTTTTGTAATGGAGGCAAAGGTGATTTAGGATTAGAGGAGGGTGTTAATGGTGGATGAGAGAATTGGAGGAGAAGGGGGTGTAAAAATTAAGTGGGGTTCACATTATTTTAGTAAAAAAAGAAAGAAAAAACCTAATTTTAGGTTGTTAACTCGCGTCCCTGAGTGTGGATTTCACGCAATGGGGCCTGACATGGTCGGGTGTTTAGTTGATCTTCTTTTGTGAATAAATAAAGGGTCTAATTGAAAATAGGCTCACTTGAGGTGTTCAGCTGGTCGTTGAGGACAACTTGAAGGGGCCGTTTATGTATTTCGCCTTTATAAATGCGTATATTTTTTAAACCTTAACTTTTAATTTTGATAATTAATTTTATATTTAAAATTTAATCTTAACTGTGTAATTACACTTGTGCAACCAAACACTACACTTGTAATTACACTGTAATTACACTATGACAAACAAATAGGTCATTGCAATTACAATACAGTGTAATTACTAGGCTGTGTAATTACTACCCTAGTAATTACACCAATTTCAATTACCAGGTGGCTTTCCAAACAGACCCTAAGATTTGAAAATAGAATGTCACATATGCATTCGTTTGAAAAACCATTTCCAGGTAGACAGATGCAAAACATACCAGCACTCTCAATACTTGATTATCTCTTCCTTCAAGTGAATCAAGATACTGGAACTTTTCATCCTTCTTGTTGATGACAGCTAAACACCAATGTGCTTTTTGGTGGATAGGGACAAAAATCTAAGTAGATTAGGACATATCAATCAATATACAATAGACAACAAAACTAGAGTATGAATGAATGCTGATAATTCTTACTTTATCACATTCAAAGAGGCTGTACCCCAACTTCCTTTGGGATGTCCATCTTTTCACAGATTGATAGTTATAGCCTCCCTTGCCACTGATTAACTGAAATTGCAGAAAATGTCCACAAGAACAATTAGCAGATGTAACCTTCTCCATGTAGGAAACTTGATATAAGAATTTCATACACAGTGATGTCACTTTGGAGTTGATAACACTATCTGACATAGCAACCTCATCCAGTGAGCAAGATGTGATGATATGCAGTAAAAGGATAATTCAGGGCACATGGTAGATATAGAGGCTATTAACAAGAAAATTAAAAGACCAACTTGAGGGAGAAACCAAACGGTGTCAACCATCGGATCATTCACCATAGAGCATGCATTACTCAGATTGGAAACAAAGTTCTCTACGGAGATCAGCATAGCAAATAACAAATACTTATTAACAAATTGTGGCAAGAAAAAGTTGGTGATGAAATAATTGCAAATCATGATCCTTGCAGATTTCTTCACGGTGGAGACTAAACACTATGTGATTTCTTTTTATATGATGTCCAAGACTTGGTGGATAAAGTTACCCGGTACCTGTTGCTAGTGGGAGATAGCAGGTATATAGTGGAATTAGTCAAGGTGCGTGCAAGCTAGTCCGGACACCATGGTTACCAAAAAAATAAAAGAGAGAGAGAGATAGTAGTCTGTGATAAAGAAGAGAAAACATGAACTTTCCTTCTCATCGAGGGAAGGGTTAAAGAGAAACAAGAGGAAACATGGTCATTGATACTCAGGTGTAATTTCATGTCAGAGCAGGCACTAGTTAGTACATTCCAATCAGCATCCTCATTATTTCTAAGTTAGTGTTAGCGACAGCACAAAGAAGATGTTAAATATGTACATTCCAAGAGTCGTACGGAGAGAAAACGAAAGAATTAAGAAAATCATTTTTCAACTAAGGAAAGAAACGATTAATGATCGAACATGCCAATCTATGGTTCGGTTATCCATGATTAAAGTGCAATTTTTCTTCTCCGAGTAAGTGAAGAGCAGAATGGGTGAAAATATGGTTAGTAACTTCTATGTGAGTGTCTTATGTAAATCCATAATAGGTTGATACTCAACAACTTACCAAACAAACTCCAATTCAAAAAGAAAAAGATAAAGGAAATAAGATTGCCCCTTGCCATGAAAAACATTCATGGTGTGAAAAGAAGACAAGTGACATAAACCTAGAAAGCTGATAAGCATAGAATGCAACCAAGGAAGCAACTGAATAACTTTGAAACTCAAAATTTTGAGCTTAAAGACAAAGCACCGACCTTCTTGTAAAAGAATGTGTTAAAGAAATGACATCTCAAGAACTTTTGGGGCTCCCTTTTCTCTCTCTCTTTTAACAACTCAAGATACACATTAATCACCTGCAAAAGATGAAAACCTCGTCATTCCCTTACTCCATTTCCATTTTCCATTACAGTATTTTCTATAACCACCAAAGCTAGGTAACTGGCACAAAGTAATACCTCATCATTCAACCATGCCCCAGGTCTCAAACACTGCAATATTTCTCCAGTAATATCTATATTGGAGTTTTCATGGGTTACCAAAACCTTCCCCCTGCAAAAATAAGTCCGCGAGAAAGGAGAAACATATGAAGAAATTTCAATTTTGAAAATTGGAGCCTTTTGAAAAGAAAAATGAAGTTTAAATAAGCTATACCTGCTATAATTAGATAAAGCATGAGAAACTTCAACCTCTTCCTCCTTATCAAGTTGCACAAAGGGTTCTTTAATCACATCCTGCAAGTAATTAAACCATACAACATAAGGACATAAGCGCTAATGCATACCAATGACATTATACACAAGGATCCAGTAATAAAGAGTTTTACAGAAAATCTAAGACTGTTTCAGTAATGCATATTTAGTAACGCAAAGATTTATAATGAACCAAATGCTGTATTAATAATGCTAGAGTTTTATGCCTGGATTACTTTTGTTATATTGCAAAAGAAACGAGCCCTTAATGCATGCAAAAGTCATCACAAAGAAAAAGGCTGCAGCAATATTACCTCCTTAACATATTGTTCATCTTTCTTTTGAGGCCTCAACAACTTATATGTTTCGAGAATTTTCTCAGTACGCTCAATGTGAAACTGCAGGCTATTTAAACTATCATTTCTTTTCTCAGCTGAATCCAACAATTTCTTATACGAAGGAACAGAGGATGCTGATGAAGATGAATCATCAAACTTGCTACTACTCAAAGATAACGAGTCCATCATCTTTTCTGCATTCTCCACCTTCAACAAATTCACATCGTCATCGGACACTGTTACAACTGAAGAACTCTGAAGCTGCACATCCGTAGCAACACCATCATCAGAATTATCCAATATTTCAATAATACCATCCCTCTCCTTCCATCTCCCACCTGACCCATTAGAAAGACCCGTTTTTGCATTACTCTCCTTCCGTCTCTGACCCGACCCGTCAAAAAGACCCGTTTTTGGAACAACCCCAGTTCCCAATTCCTCAACATGTGAATCCCCATCATCATCATCAATGTTTATTAACACTTCTTTATCTTTTTTCTTCAAGTACCTGATGGTTTTAATAGCGCTTCTTTTAGCTCTATATAACTGCTGAACTAAGAAATTCCACATTATTGAGTGGGACCCACCTCCAAATCTTGAAGAAGATGGCCTTCTACAAGGAGCATGAATTTCCCTTTTAATGGGAGTGATAAAAGATGGGTATTTGATGAAAAGCCGTGTCGCTGTTGATGTTTTGGTGGGAAAAGAGTGGTGATCTTGCGTTGTTTGGTTCATAGAAAGCCTAGGTTTTTTGGAAATATGAGGGTCAACGTTTGAAGCTGAGGTTTTGTAATTCAAGGTGAAACAATCGTCACCGCGTTTTCGATAACTCGTTAATGCCCCCATTGAAGTAGTAGAAATTTGCCAGGTTTTGCTGGATATTGCCGAATCATGTATGCATGGAATGGATGTTTACATAGTTGATTTGATTGAAAAAAAGGAAACAGAGGGAAATCCCAAAATAGCAACGGCGGAAGTTCAATAAACAAAATACTCCTATGGCTATGATATTCAGAGAGGAAAAAGGGAAGAAGAATATGAGAGGGCGGGGTGAATTGCGACGAAATCACACGAAATTAACTGTATGCGGAAAGGGTTCTTGGGGATTTCGCGATTGGGTGGGGAATTGGAGAAAACCTTTTTGCTGTTTTGGATTCTTCACTTTTTAGACCTTGTTTGTTCTACTACTAGTAAAAGATGGTCCGTGAACTAGGATGTGCATTGGAATTATCCATAAATCGAATGGATTATTCGTTATCGGTTTATCAATATTCATTTATCAATTTCGATTTCGATTTTGAAAATTTTCTTATCGAATTATCGATTTCGATTTCCATTTATCCTCTTTGATTTATCGGTTTATGATAAACCGATAAGATATGGTAAAAAGACAAATATACCCTTATTATTTACTAGTACCCTTTCCTTCACTTAAGAGTTAACCCTAATCGGCTATATGCTAACCCTATTATTTCAGCGTCGCGTTCTCTCTGCTCTGTTCTAACGCCACAGCCCACAGTCGCGGTGATTATCTCCGTTCGAAAAGACATAACCGCAGCCCGCAGCTTTCTTCGACTTTCACGTATGTTTTCTCTTTTTTCTACTAGTCTTTCTTCTTCTGTTTCTATATTTGAATGTAGATAGTGATTTGCTGCCGAAAGGCATATGGTAGGAAACCTTAACGGTTCATCTTTTAAATGAATTTATTCAGTTGGTTCTATTGGAATCTACTCTACTTAATCCAACTTAATAACTATTACTCTCCGTTCAGTTTTTGTATACAAGTATTTGAATATTTACTTGATTATTTCTCTCTACAATTACAAATACAGTTAATTTCTCTTTTAAATTCAGTTTTTATTGAAAGTTGCTGAAAGTCTTGGTTTGTCTTGTTTTATATCTGAAAATAGTTGTGAAAAAGGGTTCCTTTATCTAGAACATCAAGAGATAATAGAGGTCTTCCTTGAATTTTTGATTGTTGTGGTTCCTGAATCAAATATGACTTTGCTATTAAATTTGAATAATTGTTTATATAACAATGATTGTCTAAAAATACTTCGCATCATATTTTTGAATAACTGAAGTTACTTTTCTAGTAATTTGATAAGGAACTTATTCAAATTGATTTCTTTCCAGCCATAATTTTTAAGTCAAGAGCGAGGAGTACTGACTTCGTCTTGTTTTGCTTCATTCAACTCGTTTAAGACTGTAAGTTACATTCTTCATTCACTTCACATGGCTGAAAATGATAATATTGGAAATACTATTTGTTTTGTTAAACTAGTATTTGTTTTGTGACCTTTGGAACTATGCTTTGAATGAAGTGAATGAACTATGCTTTGGATTACTGCTACTCGTTGCTTAAATTACCATAAGTTCTTTTAGTATTAGGGTGATATGTTGTCATCCATGTTCTACTTGGCAAGAATTAAATGTTCTATTCGTTGCATTTTCACTATATAACCTCATTGATATTCATCGCAAAGTTGTTGCATCAAGTTCTCAACAACCTGCTGGAATTGCTGGTTTAGGCCGTGGACTTACATCATTGCCAAGTCAATTCTCTTGGTAAAAGTAGAACCATTTAATTTTTCTTTAAAGTTCAAAATCCTAAAATAGGGCAACAAAAGTTTCTGAAGCTAGAACACAAGAATATTGTGTTTTTCCTATGTGTTTTATTTCATAAATGTCAAAAGAAGGAACAAAATTTTTTTTATTGGTGTTATCGATAACCGAATCGATAAGCCCCAAAAATCGATAAATCGAAATCGAAAAAATCAAAACCTTATTGAAACGATAATGATAAGCATATGTACAAATCAATAATCGATAAGTAATTATCGATAAGGGTGAAAATCAAATCGATAAATCGAATGCACACCCATGCCGTTAACATGAGGTTAGATGAATTTTTTTTTAAACCAACCGATGAAATGTTAATGTTTTGAAATTTTTTGTTTGTGTTTGTTTTTATCTGTCTTTATTTTAAATTGTCAATCTAGTTTAAACATTATAAATAACTTTTGTAGTTTCAATTTGTTATTTATTTGATATTAAAATTTGTAAGACTTAAAAATTATAGAAGGTATATGCTCATACATTAATTCTCATTAGTACAGTATTTTGGCAATTTGTTTTTCCCCGTATGGCTTTATCACTCTAATTTGTTACAAGCTCAGAATGCTGTATTAATTTTGGTAATAGGAATATCTTCTTTTAGAGTGTCTTTTTCCACGAGTTTGCCCAATTGTGATACAACTATAGTGTACTCAATGTATCGTAATGTTCAATGTTGCTTATGCCAAATCTCTTTTCTTCTTGATTTGCTTTGAATTAGACAATTTTTATGGTAGCAGTGCAAATCATCTTTCAGATTTACTTTATTCTAATATCACTGGTGAGTGGCTCTTCTTTCTCCTCTCTATATATTTTTAAGGAAAATAAGGGCTCCTTTTTCTTCATGCTAGGAGGCCTCAATGTCGAAAATAAATTTGAAAAGGACTTAGCAGTTATTTCATCTTAATTAGGATTCAATCAGTGCCACTTATGATGTCACAATCCATAATTTTTGCACCACCAACAAAATTAAGATGCATTATCAAGATATTTAATGAACCCAATAATTTACCTAGGTCAAAAGCCAGAAACTGAAAATTCAAATAATTTTCAAATTGGAAAAATTTTCTAATATTCACATTTAATCCAGTTTAAGCCAACTATAGGTCATATCACCAACATAGGTCATACCACCAGTTTAGAACTTAAGCCACATTCATAACTGGTAGAAGACTAGACGCGCTTATAAGAGCATGTGCTCTCACACTAGGAAACATTTTGATGGTAAATTGACGGTAAAAACTTATCTGCACTGGGTGTTTACACCAAACCACAGATATATGACATGTGTCTTGCATAGGCCTTCAATAATTTAATCATGGTAAATTATATATATTCTCATCTAATTAAATTAACTAACCATTATGAGTTAATATAGTTTGGTGTAAACATACAACGTGGGTAAGTATTTACCTTAGAATTGACACAGAATATTTAGTTAAGACCTCTAATTAGACATGCAAAGAATGCATATTTTATTAATGCAGTTGTCAATTATTGAAAAATTATTTTTATTTTTAATAATATGTAAAGCTGGTTAGTTACACCAAATCTAAAAGGACAAAAATATGGGTGAGGTTGGAACGTGGGACCCAGAAACAAAATTAGGCATCGTAAAGTTATTGGGTGAAGAAGTGTGCGGTGATGGTTAATGACATAAACCTAGGGGTAGTTTAGTCAAAGAATTTCAAAAGCTTATACATAAGCTACGGTAAGATTCTTTTTTAAGCAATCGTATTCTTCCATTTTAACTAAAATGACCGGTTTACCTTTTCAATCCCAAGCAAGCATGTTGACGTGCTGCTTGCTTATTCTCCCTTATTAATAGAGAGAACTAGAGCTCCACCAAATTAAGCTACACTTATGTTTTGGGGGGGTTCTACTCAAAAAAACACAAAAGAAATTTAGTGGGCGTTTGGACATAAGAATTGTAAAATTTCAAAATAGAGGGAAAAATATTTTCAAGTGAAAATGGTATTTGAACTTTAGAGTTGTGTTTGGATATTAATATGATTTTGGGTTGTTTTTGAAGTTTTGTGATTGATTTGAGTAAAAATTTTAAAAAACAGCTTTTTAGAGTTTTTTTAAATTTTTGAAATTTTTCAAAATGCATGTTCAAATAAAAATTGAAAATTTTACGAACAAACGCCGATTTCGAAAAAAGATAAAAAATTTTGAAAAAAAGGGAAAATTTCTTATGTCCAAACAGGCTTTTAGCTAGTGTTTGGCCATTGATTACCAAATTTATTTTGAAATTTGTGATTTGGATGAAGCTTGGTTTGAAGATGAAAATGAATTTAAACATAAGTTTTCAAAATATATTTCACTTCTTTTTTTGAAAAATCATGAAACATGACTTATACCCACAAGTTCTAAAAACTATCACAAGTACCCAACACCACCTTTATCAATAACATTTATTATATTATCGCAGACCATAGTCCTCAACATAAATAAATTTCGTAAAAAATTATTATTTTTATAATGAACTGCGTAATATAATATCAAATGATCGAGAAAACGAAGCAGCATTGTTATAAAATAATAAATAGTGGGCAATTTTATAAAATAAAAAAGTTTAGGGAATTTTTAAAAATTATAATAGTGATATTTTGGACCAAAACCAGCTCTTGAGCTGGTTTTGGGACTTGGGTTTTGGAAATTTGCGAAAAATGTAGATAAAATATATGGTATTTGCCAAAAAATTTCCAAATATATTTTGTAAGATGTATTATGACTTGCGTGAATCATCGGTGTTGGTTTTCAAGTTATCTGAATCGAGGAAGAATGAACTTCAAGATTTAATGTGATGACCCAATAGGTCCTCTTATGAATTATAACCAAATTCTGGATTCCAAAGCCTTAAAAACCTCATTTTATCCTTCATCGACTTGCATGCGCAACCCGGACGTGTTCCCCAAAAGCTTTTATGTTGAAAGTTGATAAAAATAAAAAATTTTGCTTAAAACATCATTTGAGTTAACTTCGGTCAATCTTTTTGGTAAACGGACCCGAACTCGTATTTTAACAATTCTGGTGGGCCCGTATCGAAATATGAGACCTGGGCATATGCCCAAAATCGGATTCGGAGGTCCCTAGCCCGAGTTATGAATTTTTGTTGAAAATTAAAAGTTTGAAAATTTATTTGTTTTGAAGAAATTATTGATGTTTGATATCGTTAGTATTGGGTCTGTATTTTAGTTTTGGAGCCCGGTACAGGTCTAATATAATATTTTTGACTTATCCGTGAAATTTGGTGAGAATCCGAGTTAGTTTGATGTGATTTGGACGTCCGGTTATGATAATAAGAATTTCAATTTGTAGTATTATTTTGGTGATTTGATCGCACGAGCAAGTTTGTATGATGTTTTGAGGCTTGTGTGCATATTTGGTTTGGAGTCCCGAGGGGTTTGGGTGTATTTTTGGATCTTTGGTTGAGAGACTAGTAAAGCTAAGAAATTTGGGAGTTTGACCATGGTCAATATCGGGCTAAGACGACCTCTTTTCAGTGTTTTGAGTGCGCGAGTAGGTCTATAGCGTGTTTTATGATTAAACATATATGGTTTGTGTTCGGGAGATTCCGGATGAGTTTCGGGGTGGTTTCGGATCATTTCGGAGAAGTTTGGATTTTGCTGGTTTTTGGTACGACACTGTTCATTCGCAATCGCGAACCTTTTATGGCAATTACAAAAATACTGTCCATTCGCAATTGCGAACCTTTTATAGAAATTACAAAAATATTGTTCATTCGCAAACGCAAATGCGCTACCTGCAGTTGAACAAAAGATGACTTAGACGGGATTTTTGATTCATTTTCCAAATTTTCAATACCTAAACCACAAGAGGCGATTTTTCAAAGAACTTTTTCTTCCCCAAATTATTGAATAAGTATCTTTAATCAAATTCCAACTATATTTCATGATTTTATACAAGATTTAACATCAAATTCATGAGAAATCTATGAAAAATTTGCGGATTTTATTAAAATTTTGAAATATGAAAATTTAGGATTTAAGAGTCGCATAGGATTCGAATCTGAAAATAAAACACATATTTGGACTCGTGAGGCGTTGGGTAGCCATGACCTACCCATGGACCGGGGTTTTGACGGGGCGGGCCCGAGCTTTGACTTTTGTTGATATTTTAGAGATTGAATAAAAAATCACTGCTTTATTAATTGAAATTATTTTCTCTTGCACTATGTGATGTAGTCAAGTCGCTATTGGCTAGACTGAGTCGAACGGAGACGAATTTGTAGAAGAAAAGGCTAAGTAGAGTGTTGACTTACCCGAATCGATGTAAGTATTTTCCCTAACTTTATTGAGGGAATTTTTCCTCCTATTTGTCATTGTTTGCTACATGCTGGGGGAATACACATATGAGGTGATGAGCGTATATGTATGTACCAGGGTTAATCATGCTCGGGGGGTGAATTATGTTACATTTGTGTTTGTAGAATTTCGTGACATCCTGCTTAATGCCTTACTTGACTCTCACATGCTAAGGACATAATATTGAATGATATAAATCAAGACTTAGCTCATTATAACTTGATCAAACTTGACAGAGATTCTGAGAATACATTGATGTGTTCAATTTGGTCATCTCTATGTGAAATCATTACTTTATTACAACAGTCAATATTCTTGAGATACTATGCTCTATACTTGTGTTGTGTATCATTTGTGAGTTTCATGGAAATATTTGAATAATACGGTTCTTGAGAGTTGTTGAATCATTGTTGACCTAGAAAGTTGTGAATGGGATTTGTTTGAAATATCCGTTAATACACCCTCCTTGATGTTATTTATGCTTCCTGCCTTGTTTGTCATTGATATACATATGCTTGGTCAGAAAGAGTGCAAAGCACGAATGGTGATATTATGCCATTGTTATATATTATCATGTGAGGGAGAGTATAAAGCACGAAGGGTGATGTCGTGCCGTTATTATGTATTATAATGTGAGGGAAAATGTAAAGCTCGAAGGGTGATGTCGTGCCATTATTATATATTATCATGTGAGGGAGAGTGTAAAGCATGATGGATAATGCCGTGCTACATTATTGAGATTAAAAGTACGAAGGGTGATGTCGTGCCATATCATGTGAGAGTAAAAGCACGAAGGGTGATGCCGTGCTATTTCATTTATATTGTTATGTTTGTATGTTATTGTGAGATCATGGCACGATCGGTATTTCCGTGAAGGCGAGGATGATGGACATGCATTATGTCCGATATCAGTCTTCCGTGAATATGTTCATGTATTTACCTTGAACAGTTATTTGTCATAATTATAGAACTGATGTGACTTATTGCTATTGTTCTATCATTGATCTCTATCTCAATCGTTGTTGTGTTGCTCATATACTTTCTACTTGCGTAACTTGCAAATACCATGCGTATTTCTTGCTTTTATAATTATACTTACATCGTATCTATTTTGTGGCACTTTAGTATAAGCCTTCCACCATGCTACTTATTCCTGCTCTAACTTGTTAAGTTGTAAAGATCATGTGTTTCATTCATATTTGTTATATTTGTACTTAGGCCGCCAATATGCTAGTTAATTAAAGTTGATAATACTTATTTTTCAATTGTTGTTATTACTCACGTGCATTCCGCTTAGTCTTTTACTGCTGCCCACATGTATATCAGTATCCATTGTTGCTACTTGCATTTCTAATTTGTAATTCATGTTATCGGTATTTCTGTCATCTGGTTGGTTCTGTTATACGTACATTTGGAAGGATGAGTTGAGCGCACGAAGGGTGTTGCGTGCTAATTGATTTGTCATATAAATTATTTATATATGGTGAGGAAGAGATAAAAGCACGAAGGGTGTTACCGTGCTGCTAGACTTGATATCTTGGATACACTTCTCATACCAGGAAAGATTGTAAATCTTCTATTGTGATTCCTTCTAGTAATTGTTGACTACCTCGCGGCATTATATACGGCACTTTTATCTGTTATGTTTTGAACTGCATATACTGTTAGTCTAATATAGAGGTTATAAGAAAAAACATCTTTTAACTAAAAGTCTCATCACTACTTCGACGAGGTTAGAAAAAATACTTATTAGTACATGAGGTCGGTGGTGATACTACACTTCTGTATGATGTGTACAGATTTTTGGAGCAGAGTTGCTGGTGATATAGGGTGCTGATTCTGAAGATGTTCCCGCGTTCTGGATATAGCTGTCACTTGTCCTTGGTAGCTTAGGTTTTACAATTCCGTTTATGTATCTATCAAACAGAACGTGTATTTATTCGTACTAGCTTTGTAAATTCCAAGTGTTAGAAGCTCATGAGTCGTACTACTAGGTCTTAGGTAAATTTGTAAATGTTTAGTTATCTATTCTCTATTTTCTTATAAATCTCAGTTGAGTGGTATTTTTCTGTTAGTTGGCTTACCTAGCAGGTTGAGTTAGGTGCCATCACGACCAGTGATTTTCAAGTCGTGACAAGGTGATATCAGAGCACTAGGTTCGTAGGTTCTATGAGTCATAAGAAAGTGTTTAGTAAAGTCCTGTGAATCGGTATGATGATGTCCATACCTATCTTCGGGAGGCTACAGAGCATTTAGGAAAATTTCCCTTTCTTGTTTCCTTATCGTGCGGTCTTGTTTTAGATTGAAAGTTATGACTTTGACTTTTCTCGATCACTTGTATGTGATGTTGTGCGCTCATTATTCGCTATGTGTCGACAGTCGGTGATACTGCAGATGGATAACGACGGGCTATGGATGTTTGGTTATCATCATGATGTGTTATCTTTCCTCAGAAGTAAATGTAATGTCAAATCTTCTAGCCATTCATTTGTGGTACGAGGCGGGTTCATATGTCTAGTTGGTAAGCATAAATTTGGGAAGATTGGATGGAAGCCTGGCTATTGTGACTAAGGTGGGTTCATAGAAGGTATCAATTTAAGTATAGCCAGTAGGACATCTCCTACATGAATAGTTTGGATCGTGTGTCTCGTATGAGGTTTTCATTTGGTGGAGTGCATAGATCACCATTTCAGAGAATTTGGGGAAGTTATTTGACTACTGCAATGATGGGAAAGCATTTGGTAGAGTCTTCGGGGTGTTCTATGATCAACATTGCATGAGTTTTTGAAGTATTCAACTAAATAGTCATGCGAGATCGGAGCATGCTATAAAGGTATGGTACTTTAGGGTGCTGATGAAGTGTTCTACGGCTTTGATCTAAGTGGTGGAGTTTGCTAATAACGATCGGATTGTAGAATAATGGGCGGGAGAATTACATAATGATACATTCCACAAGTTAACCTTGCAACTGGATGACCCAGATTTAAATTTATAAATATGTAGCCCATTATTAATTGGCTCGGATTCGAAAACAATCTTCATGCCGGTTTTTATTTTGACGCAAAATTTTCATGGTTTTTCATTCCCTTTCTCCCAAGTTTATACATTCTTATTCCAGCTATAAAAATAAAAAATAAAAAAACCTTAAATCTCTTATTCTCCAAGTTCTATATAGATGAATTTTCTCCAAAGTTTTTGATTTGGCAGAAAAATCAACAAGGAAATAAAAACTTGAAAGTTCATGATTTAGTAGAGAAATCAATGGAAAAATTAAACATTATACATAAATTGTTCGAAAAAAGTAAGAAAAATACAAAAAAATTATTTTTAGTTTTAATCTGTACAGTACGTGTATAACAATGTATAATTTTGCATAAACTTGTATATAAAATATTGAATAATATATACCAGTATTTTGCTGGCATAGAAAAGAAAAATCAGTGTTAATAGAAAACATAGAAAATACAAAGTAAAAGCCTCAAAAGAAAAATCCAAACAAAAAGTAACCAAAATAAACGCAAAAGGGAACTGCGCAAAACAAAAATAAAAAACATGCAACAAAACTAAAATTACTACAGTGGAAAAGAAACTTACTTCAAAAGAAAGATCAATGTTCTATAACAGTATTTTCACACCCAATATACAATATTATACAACACTATACCTTTATTATAATTTTGTATAATGTTATATAATATTATATAATGATGTATAACGGTGTATCCAAAACTGAATTTCATCTTTAACTTCCTTCTTCAACTAGTATGGTTCTCAAACCAACGTTAATCAATCACAATTAATTCAACACTCAAGATTCATATTATTACAAGCTTTTATAATAATTTTTAACTTAACGCAATCACTTTAGAGTTAGATTTTTCAAATGCGAGTTGAACTTAGAGCTTCAAAGCTCCTTCAATGGAGCTTTTAATATGAATGCAACAAAACTTTAATTTTACATTTGGACACCCATCAATCGAGATTCAAATATTTTAGATCTATAAATATTTAGGAAGATTAAGAAACTTAATGGAGAAAATGCTTCAAATCAAATTTGAGATCTATAAATATTCAGATCTATGTAAGTCAGAGAAGAGAAAGGAGAAATCAAAGAGAGGTGGGTGGAGAGTACATAATGTGCTAGGAATGAAGAAAAAAGAAAATAAAGAAACCCTAAAAGTGTATCTTTAATAGTGGGCTAAATGCTGAAATTTTTCTTTCAAATTATGTATAACCTTGGCCAGACTAAGTAAGGACTTCAAACATGGGCCATTTTCGGTTGGACTATTAGGCCAAGTGACAAGGGCTGTAATTCTTCCATAATGGGCCATATCAGTTTACGGACCGAGGGATTGCTTGGTTATTTTTTCGAATGGTCATATGTTGGTGAATCACGAGTTGCTCGATGCGTATTAGTTGTGTATTGAAGATTAGAGCAAGATGAGTGGTTATAGAGAATGTTTTGGCGAGTTCCAGGTCTTAGAAGCCTTTAAGGACCTTTTAATTTGTCTATGGATGAGCTTGAAAATGGTTGAGAAGGGTAATCAGATCTGCGGTATTTCCTTGTTAGGAAAGGTCTATGTGTCAATGTTGGGGGATGCAAGGAATGGCTTCAGGTTCCCAGGAAGTCCCCTTAGGGCTTTCGTATAGGATTGACTTACGTTTGAGTTGGTAGTCTGCGTGACTCAGTTAAGTTAGAGGCTATTGGTTCTGATTACTTGATTATGTATTACTGAGTTCTGAAGAATTTATCATAGTTATGACCGTGGTCAGAGTTGAAGTATTCTACAGGTATGGAAGCTATATTGTGTATGGTGGTGTTCTCCTGGATTGAGTTAAATGAAAGATCCTCGATTGATGAGGTGTTCGATTTGCTTATGGTTCAGAGTTGACTATGAGAATTTCTTAGTGTTGTGAGTAAGCATGTTAGAGGCGATGCGCCGTGTGGGGTTGAAAAGTTGCACGTACAAGGTTGCATATAGTCTTGGAACAAAGGATATGAGTTCTTGATGAAACGGTCAATCTCGGGTGTTTAAGGTTTTGCTGGCACTATGTGTCCCCATCAGAGTAGAGTTCGCCTGTTGGAAGGTACCATGTGTTTTAACTTATCGGTGTTTTTTCGTGAAATGACAGAGTATGAGTAACATGACAACCATTTGAGTAGCAATGTTGAGATTGGGTATGAAGATTCTGGTATTCGTAAGGCTAGAGACTGAATGTTCTTGTAGGCAGATTATTCCTTATTGCGAGTTGTGAAGAAATGTAGAAGATTGGATGATTGATGGTAGGTGTTATGGAAAGGTTTCTATAGACTTTTGGAAGGTTTATTTCACGTTTGTGGATGATCGAAATTTGGTTTGGGGATTATTTTTTAGCCTAATGAGAGTGTGTTTTGTATCAGATTGGATTTGCTCGCTCTTGCGTTGATGCCACATGTATATCATCAGGCGAAATGGATGTCATTCGCACCTTAGTTTATATAGTATGTTTCTCTCTTATGCTATGACGGGTTGTAAGGGACACATGATTTTTCGCGCGCATATTATGATTCAGTTTAGGCCTCATGGCATTATGGGCAAGATAGCCTTTGTGATGTTGATTTGCTTATTGCACCAGAGTTGTGCTTGTCTTTTTCTGTATTGTTTGTTCCTAATGATTTTCCCCACAATTATATTTTGTGCACTATGTTGTGTTGGATGTTGACGCACATGTGATTAGTAAGCCCGAGTATTATAGCTCGATGGGTACCCTATGTGGATTGATATGATAGGATTGGGTTGCACGCTGCAACGGTACAGTGATGAAATGTGACTCCTTGTACCTATTTCATGTATTTTGGTTTCACCTTGTTGAAAATAGTTCATAGTAAAATGGTAAAATTTCCTAGCCTATTTAACTTGCTTAGTAGTTTTCTTACTGTTATCTGTCATGTCTGAATTATTATTGTTAGTGTATGGTACCAAGTTGTTTGGGACTCCATATGATTATTGCTGATACTTGTTGGTGTGGCTGCTTGTATCGACTGAGATGAGGTTTATATACCTGAGATTTATACTATTGTATTGGGATGGGGAAGGTTTGAAAGAATAATACTATAATTTGTTGAGGATTTGGACAATGGCCCTGGTCCGGCAAGTGAGTTCTTGGTTTATTGATTAGATGGGTGGTTAAGCGGTAATGCATATTTCTTTCATCATCAGTATCGATGTAAGAGGTTGCTACCGACATCGGATTTGTTCTGGATTTTTTTGGGTAGTAATGGTGGTCAGTAGTTCCTACTGCGAGTGTCAAAGTGATGGGGTATATCATGTGATTACATCTTGGGTTATGGTTGTGACTTGATACAGCTTGTTCAGACTCATACAGTGTGTGGTTGTAGGATCTCTAGTCATGTTGTGTTGGCGGGCTTAGGTAGATTAGGGTGACGTGGGATCACCCCCTGAGTTTATGCATAGTAAGGTTACACCGTGATTTGATAGCTTTGGAACGACTCCTAGCATGTTCGAGGACGAACATGTGTTTAAGTGGTGGATGATGTAACGACACAACTAGTCATTTTGAGTATCTGCACGTCGCTCGGTGTTTTGAGGCCTCGAGTATCTCCGCATGATGCATTATGACTTGCGTAAATCATCGGTGTTGGTTTTCAAGTTATTTGAAATCGATTTGGAAGAATGAACTTTAAGATTTAGTGTGATGACCCGATAGGTCATCTTATGAATTAAAACCAAATTACGGGTTCCGAGGCCTTAAAACCCTCATTTTATCTCTCCTCGACTTGCGTGCGTAGTTTGACGTGTTTTCGGAAAGCTTTTATGTTGAAAGTTGATAAAAATAAAGTATTTTTCTTAAAAACCTAATTTGAGTTAACTTTGGTCAATATTTTTGGTAAATGAACCCGGACTCATATTTTGATAGTCATGGTGGGTCCGTATAGAAATATGGACGTGGGCGTATACCAAGAATTGGATTCGGAGGTCCCTAGCCCAAGTTATGAATTTTGATTGAAAATTGAAAGTTTGAAAATTTATTTGTTTTTACGAAATTATTGATGTTTGATCTCGTTGGTATCGGGTCCTTATTTTAATTCTGGAGCCCTGCACAACTCCAATATAATATTTTTGACTTATTTGTGAAATTTGGTGAGAAACGGAGTTGGTTTGGCGTGATTCGGACGTCCAATAGAAATTTCAAAGTGTTCTTGAGAATTTCATATTTGGGGCTAAATTCGTGGTTTTAAGTGTTATTTTGGTGATTTGATCGCACGAGCAAGTTTGTATGATATTTTAAGACTTGTGTGCATGTTTGGTTTGGAGTCCCGAGGGGCTTGGGTGTATTTTTGGATCATTGGTTGAGAGACTAGTAAAGTAAAGAAATTTGGGAGTTTGACCATGTTCAATATCGAGTTAAGACGACTCTTTTCAGTGTTTTGAGTGCGCAAGTAGGTCAGTAGCGTGTTTTATGATTGAACATATATGGTTTTTGTCCGGGAGGTTCCGGATGAGTTTCGGGGTGATTTCAGATCATTTCGGAGAAGTTTGGATTTTGTTGGTCTCTTGTGCGACGCTGTTCATTCGCAATCGCGAACCTTTTATGGCAATTGTGAAAATGCCGTCCATTCGCAATTGCGAAAATACTATTCATTCACAATTTCTAACCATTTTATGGTAATTGTGAAAACATAGTTCATTCGCAAATGCGAAGTTTCGTTTGCAAATACGAACCTGCAGCTGAAGAAAAGATGAATTAGACGAGATTTTTGATTCATTTCCCAAATTTTCAAAACCTAAACCACAAGAGGCAATTTTCTAAAGAGCGTTTCTTCACCAAATCATTGGGTAAGTACCTTTAATCAATTTCCAATAATATTTCCAACAACAAGTCGCTATTGACTAGATTGAGTCGAGCGGAGGTGAATTTGTGGAGGAAAAGGCTAAGTTGAGCGTTGAGTTAGCCGAATCAAGGTAAGTATTTTGCTAACTTTGTTGAGGGGATTTTTCCTCCTATTTGTCTTTTTTTTGCTATATGCGGGGGTGATACATATATGAGGTGACGAGCGCATATGTATGTGCCAGGGTTAATCATACTCGGGGAGTGGATTATGTTACATTTGTGTTTGTAGAATTTTGTGACATCCTACTTAATGCCTTACTTGATCTCACATGCTAATGATATAATATTTTTTTTAGTAATTAAATTTTCTATTTACCAGGGAAAATATTTATAAGTAATTCAAAAAACCCATACAATTCGTTCTACACTTCTCTAAATCCCCTCCCTCCTCTATACTTCTACTATCCCCTACATGGGTACCAATTCAAACTATTCAGCCAGTTTTCTACATTTTTGTTGCTTCTACAGTGGGCTTCCTGTACAATCTGCTTACACAGTATCTCCCATCCTCTTCTCTTGCTTGGAATATTCTTGCATTTCTTTCTTGCCATACGTAATACACAGTTGCTGCTTGTATCATCTTGAACACCTCTGTTTTCCATTCCTTCTTTTAGTAAACTGAATTGCCCATAGCAGTTCTTGTTCCCAGCCCTATGGTCTCCTGCTTATCCCTTGCCAGCTTAATAGTCTGCTGCATAGTTCACTTGAGTATCCACATTCAAAAAACAAGTGCTGGATACTCTCCCTTCCTGTTTTGCATAGCACACATTTGTCCTCTACTTGCATACCCTATTTCTGCAGTCTATCCTTCGTGTACAATTTGCCATGAGCCTCAGAGTTAGCATGAAGGACCATCTAGGACAGCCTGCATTTTGGCAAACTACTTTTCTCCAGCTCACTTTTTCAAATTTCCCTCGCAGCCTGTGGTAAATTGCCTTGATGCTGCATTCTCTTTACCTCATCATAGCTAAAGCCAGCTTTTTCAAGTGTCTCCTTTGCCTTCAAAATCTTCCCCACAACCCATGATGCCTGTTTTACTTGTATTCCCCAAACTTCTTTGCCCTTGATATAGTAGCTATGTATCCATTGAATCCATAACTTATTTTTCTCCCTACATAAATCCCAATAATGCTTGCACACAGCTGCCTTGTTCCATAGTGCAATCTGCATGATGTTGAAACCTCCAGCAGTCTTAGGCATGCAAAATTTTTCCCATGCTAACAGGGCCTTTTTTGACAAATTGCTCTCACCTGTCCAAAGAAAGCTTCTGCAGATGGATTCAATAAGTTTTGTATTCCTTTTGGGCATCACAAAGATCTGTGCCCAATATGTCTGAACAGCAAAAAGCACACTTTTTATGAGCTGTATTCTGCCAGCATGGGATAGGAACCTAGTTGTCCATGATGTTATTCTTCCTGCAATCTTCTCTATCAATGGTTGGCATTGTGCAATGGAAATTCTTTTTGTGCTTAATGGCACTCCAAGGTATCTCACTGGTAGCTCCCCCTTCTGTATTCCCAAGTAATTAAGTATCTCATCTTGGACCCCTTGTGTAATGCCGCCACAGAACAAAGAGCTTTTGTTCTTGTTGATCTTCAAACCTGAAGCTTTTGAGAATTCTTGGAAACCACTGAATATGATCTGTACTGACATCAAATCTCCCCTACAAAACAGTAACAAATCATCAGCAAATCCAAGTTGCAAGATTTGCATCTTTGCACACTTGGGGTGGTAGTTGAAATTTGGGTCCTTGTTGAGCATTTTCAGCCTTCTTGTTAAGTACTCCATGCAAGCACAAATAAGTAGGGGGATAAGGGGTCCCTTTGCCTTAAACCTCTTTGTGCTTCAAATGGCCTAGTTTGAGCTCCATTGATCAGAATTGTGTAAGTGACTGTCCCAATGTACCTCATTATCCACCTAACAAACTGAGCAGGAAATGCTAAAGCTTGCAACATTTGCTCCATAAAATCTCACTCTATTGAGTCATATGCTTTCTGTATGTCAAACTTCATCATACATCTAGGTGATACTCCTTTCCTCCTATACCCTTTGACCAACTCATGGCTCAATATGATGTTATCAGTTATAGCTTTTCCTGGGACAAAAGCTGCTTGGGATTTATCAACCAAGACATCCATCACATATTGAAGCCTTTTTGTTATTACTTTGGAGATCACTTTGTAGATCAAAGTGCAACATGATATAGGTCTAAACTCTTTTATGCTTGTTGGGTTTTTGACTTTAGGAATCAGAGTTATGGCTGTGCAGTTCACTGGTTTATACATCTGTGCTGTTTCAAAGAACTCCTCATTGTCATTGTCACTTCATCACCTATACTCCTCCATGCCTTTTTGAAGAAGACTGCATTAAAACCATCATATCCTAGGGCTTTCAAATCATTGATCTCCTTCAATGCCTCTCCTATTTCTTCCTTAGTAACTTTGTTGATCAGTTGCAGCTGTTGTTCTCTATTCAGGGTATACCCCATTTTGACGACATTAGGATCAATAGCAGGAATGGCTTCATCTTTTGATCCCAGAAGTGTCCTATAGTACCCTAGGACTTCTGCCTCTATTTCATCATCAAGCACCAACTGTCTCCCTGTATCATCAACTAGCATTTGAATTCCATTTGTACTGTTCATTTGCTTCATTTGTGCAAAGAAGTATCTTGAATTAGAGTCTCCTAGTTTTAGCCATTGCACCCTTGATTTCTGCTTGTATACACTTTCCTCAATTTTCACCCATTTTTCTAACTCCTGCTTCAGTTGTTTTTCCTTATCAATTAGTTCATTGTCTTTTTTCCTGTTACTCATATCTTTCAGCACAATCTGCAATTCATTCCTTGCTTCTTTAATCTTCCCCTCCAAGCCTTTGTAGTGCTGTGTATTTAGCTCCTTAACAAGCTCTTTGGTTTTCTTTAGCTTTTGCCATACTTGCTGCATTTTACCAGTTTCACTTCCCTCTTTCCAGGCCTTCTCCACTTGTTGCAGAAATTGTGGATGTTCAGCAATACAATTAAATAATCTGAATGGACTGCTTTTCTTCCTGTTCACCTGTGTAATCATCAACTTCAAAGGAGAATGATCAGATATTAATGGTTCTAATACCTGAATCTTCAAGGCAGGCATATTTATCATCCAATCTATATTTACCAGTCCCTTACCTATCCTGCTATATACATGGTTATTTGTCCATGTGTAGTCCCTTCCCATATATTGCAACTCACCCATCCCAGTATCCATCATGTATTCCTTAAAAGCTTTCACTTCCATATCCTGTACTTCTGTTCCATGATGCCTATCATTTACATGGAGGATTACATTAAAATCACCCATTGCCAGCCAGGGCCCCTGTTGCATGCTATTGATCTGCCTTAGCTTAGCCCATAGAGGTTCCCTGTCTTTAATAGTATGCAGCCCATAAACAGCTGTGAAACTGAATTTCACTGGCTTTGACTTCATACTAATTTGCCCATGAATAAGTTGATCATCAATTTCCTTAGAATCAAAAATGTAAATTCTAGGATCCCACATTACCCAAATCCTTCATTTTTTTCCTATTTTGGCATTAGAAACTGACTCCCATCCTGGAGCTATCTTTCTAATTATATCATCTGTTTTTATTTCTTTTACTCTATGCTCTACTATAGCTATTACAGCCTTATTATTTATTCTGACAAACTCCTTTACTTCTTTTTGTTTATAAGTTTTATTTATCCCTCTTACATTCCAAGTAACAACACTTATATTGGAATGAAATAAGGATAGTGAGAATACCCCTGATCTCCTTGGCTACTGGTCTGACTAGGCCCTGCAGCATCACTTCTTTGCTTATACATCAAGCTCTGAAATGTGTTGTTTTATCTATGCTTTGAACTGCCTGTTGCTTTGCTATGCTTGGCCTTGCAGCTGATTTCCCTGCTACTATGACCCATCCTGCTTCTCTACTTTATGTTCTTTCTCTCTTTTGTTCTGGCTCAGTCCTTTGTTGTTCTGAGCTTACTTTTATCTGATCTTTTTCCTTCTCCTCATTTCCTTCTTCTTTCTCTGCTCTAACCCATACCATCCTTCCCTTAGTTATCTTCTTATGCTGTAAATTCCTTTGCTGCTGCATTGGCTTCTTACTTTCAATACATTCATGCCCTATTTTCAAGCGTTTACTGCAGTACTTAGGTTCCCAATCATACTCCACCTCCTGCATCATTTCCTTTTCTTTTGGATCTTGAAGTTTCACTTGTTTAGGCAGAGGTTTAGTAACATCCATTTCCACTAGTAACCTTGCATATGAGATCATTACTGCTCATGTCGTACATTCATCAACATAAATAGGATTTCCCAAGGTACTTCCTATTTTGCTTAATGCAGTCATACTCCACCAATTTACAGGTAGATTAGGCAGCTTAACCCATAGTGGAATAGTTTTTAATACTTCATCATGTAGGCTAAACTCCTCCAACCAAGCCTTCATAATCATTGGTCGATTATTAATCATATGTGTCCCTGAGAATAATACTTGATCCCTTTCCTCAATACTACTAAATCTTATAATGAAATAGTCTTCATTATGGTAGTAGATCTGGGGTTTTGTTGAGTACTTACCCACAGAGTTCACAAATCTGTCCATAGCTCCAATTGATGGTGATTCACCTATGACATATATGACCAAAGCATTTTTCCATTTAGTAGTCTCCTGATCCACATCTACCGCTTCTATTTTCGCCATTTTCTCTCCATTTTGCACTATTGGAGCTATGGATTTCAAATTTATGCCCTTCATAGCTGATTTGTTTCCTCCCACCACGTTTGCCTATGTTTTGGTCACAGCCTCAACCTGATTCCCTTCATCTTTATTCTACTCAACAGTACCTTGATTGCATGGTATTGTTCCATTAATTTTCAGCTCACTTCTTTGCTCTTTGCTTCCCGACTCATCTCCTCTAGTATTGACTACCATTGGAGCTGGGGTGTTCATCCCTTCCTTCATCTTTCCTTTTTTCCTAGCTAAATCTCCTTCTTCACTGTTTTCTTCAGCTTGTAAGTTCTTCAAGTTAGATCTAGGTTCTTCAATTCGTATCCCTTTTGGGGACACAAACAGCTCTAGCACCGCATTCCTTGTTGCCGAGGATCGTTGTTCATCAGTAGAATTCTTTTGCTAGTTCCGCTTAGGTCGTCCCCTCCCTCCTTTGGCTTCCTAGCGCAGGTTAGCTGACCACGCTATCTTACGCTGAGAGAATCAGTTAGAGAGGGAAAATCTTTAGCGTGTGAATTTTTTTCCTACATTGATGTGTCCAATTTGGTCATCTCTATGTGAAATCATTACTACATTACTACGGCCGATATTCTTGAGATATTAGACTCTATACTTGTGTTGTGTATCGTTTGTGAGATTTGTGGAAATATTTAAATAATACGGTTCCTAAGAGTTGTTGAATCATTGTTGACTTGGAAAGTTGTGATTCAGATTTCTTTGGAATATTCGTTAAAACACCCTCGTTGATGTTATTTATGCTTCCTGCCTTGTTTGTCTATCACGACCAGGATTTCCCACCCTCGGGGGTCGTGATGGCGCCTACTCATAGAATCTAGGCAAGCCACAAATCATAACTCCTAACTCTTTTATTTTAAATTCTTTTTACCAATCATAATAACAAGCGTTAAATATTTGAATAACAACGGAAATATGAAATTAAAGCGGAAGACTTAAATTAAATAAATTGAATAATAATGCGGAAATCATCATATGCCTATACCCAATAACTGGTGTCACAACATCCACGGACTACTAGGAGTACTAAATACAATTGTTTGAAATAAAAATAACATTGTTGGTCTCGAAAACATGAGATAACAGACTGAAATACAAGATAGAGGAGACGTCGGGCCTGTGGACGCCTGCAAGGCTACCTCGGTGTCTCGGTGGACTATAGACTAGCTCCCGAACTACTGCTCCTGTCCGGTACCTGGATCTGTGCAAAAGAGCACAGAGTGTAGTAGCAGCACAACCGACCCCATGTGCTAGTAAGTGCCTAGCCTAACCCCGGTGAAGTAGTGACGAGGCTAGACAGGACTATCACATAAACCTGTGCAGTTTTTTATATAAATATATATATATATATATATATATATATATATATATATATATATATA
>MU769501.1:0-30419 GCA_026770625.1 Nicotiana glauca
CTTTAATTGGAAAAACTCCTTCGCCCACGTTCTTACCCCTCGGGGTGGGGGCGCGCCGAAAGCAGGTGTGACAGCATGGGAGAAAGTATGCCTTCCTAGGTCTGCAGGTGGTTTCAACATCATGGATATAGCAATCTGGAATAAAGCTGCTATATGCAAGCAGTTTTGGAACTTATGTAAGAAAAAGAAGAAACTATGGGTATAATGGGTACATGGATACTACATTAGAGGAAGAAACATTTGGACAATGTAGATAAAGCAAGCGTCATGGATGGTAGGAAAGATTATGAAGGCACATATGACTATGATGGATGCAGGATTCAGCCAGGATGACATTACAAATATGAATAGCTGTTCTATCAAACAAATATATCATAGGCTTTGAGGCATGTTTGAGAAAGTAAGTTGGAGGAAAGTAGTTTGTCACAATGGAGGTTGTCCTAGATGGAACTTTGTACTAACTATGACAGCACATGGAAGATTATATACAAAGGATAGATTGCAAAGATGGGGAGTGGCATTTTATCAAGAATGCATCCTATGTAACAATGACAAGGAAACCATACAACACTTATTCTTTGAGTGTTCATACGCAAAAGCATTGTGGAGCAAACTGTTAGAATGGCAAGGAATTACCAGACTAGTTCAAGGGTGGGAAGAAGAGCTAAAATGGGTAGAGAAATGGGCCAAAAGAAGAAATGCAAAAGCTGAACTATACAAGATGGTGCTATCAGCAGCAACGTACTATGTGTGGCAGGAAAGAAATGACAGAATTTTTCAGAACAAGACAAGAAGATGGGAGATAGTTTACAAGATGATAGTCCAAGAGATACATTGTCGTAGCAATAGGAAAATAGAGAAGATTGTGCATAGCTTAAATTGGTATCCAGTGTAACAGATACTGCATAGGGGATATGAGGGGAAACTAGTTTGATAGGTAAATATGTAAGGGTTTGATTTACTTGTAAATATTTTCCCTGGTAAATGGAAGATTTAATTCCAATATATATATATATATATATATATATATATATATATATATATATATATATATATATATATATATATATATATATATATAAACATTAAAATACAAAATATATATTAAAGTTTTTAATTAATTTAATATATTGTTAAATAAACAACAACGACATACCAGTCTTATCCTACACCTTGGGGTCTGAGGAAGGTAGTGTGCGCACAGACCTTACCCCTACCTTGTGAGGATAGAGAGGCTGTTTCCAATAAACCTTCGACTAAGGAAAGCATAAGCACCATATTAATGAAAATATAGACAAGAAGGGACAATATCAAAAATTCATATAAAAGCAGAATAAAAATAACAAGATAATAAGATAATCAACAATGAAAAAAAACAACAGTTAGTCATAAAAACCTACTGCCCACAGAAAGCGGGGCTGCACACCAATACTACTGTTATGAACACTCTAGACTACCTACCCTACTCTGCTAATTCTCGACCTCCATACCTTCCTATAAAGGGTTATGTCCTCGGTCATCTGAACCTGTGCCATGTCTTGCCTAATCAACTCTCCCCACCTCTTCTTTGGCCTACCTCTACCTCTCCGTAGTTCCTCCAATGTCAACCTCTCACACCTCCTCACTGGGGCATCTGTGCTCCTCCTCCTTCTCACATGACCAAACTACCTATGTCGCGCTTCCCGCATCTTGTCCTCAATAGGGGCAACACCCACCTTGTCGCGAATAACTTCATTTTTGATCCTATCTAACCTGGTGTGCCCGCACATCCATCCCAACATCTTCATCTTTGCTACCTTCATCTTTTGGACATGAAAGATATTGACTGGCCAACACTCAACCCCATACAATATTGTTGGTCTGATCACCACTCTGTAGAACTTACCCTTAAGTTTCTATGGCACCTTCTTGTCACATAAATCACCAGAAGCAAGTCTCCATTTTATCCATTCCGCCCCAATACGATGTGTGACATCTTCATCAATCTCCTCATCCCCCTGAATAATAGACCCAAGGTACTTAAAATTTCCTCTCCTAGGGATGACCTACGAGTTCAGCCTCACCTCCCCTCCCCCTCCGAGTCTCACCACTGAACTTACACTCCAAGTATTCTGTCTTGGTCCTGCTTAACTTAAAACCTTTAGATTCCAGGGTCTTCCTCCATACCTTTAATTGCGAGTTCTCACCGCCTCGCGTCTCGTCAATCAACACAACATCGTCTGCAAATAGCATGCACCACGACACCTCCCCTTGGATGTGGCGCGTCAGCACATCCATCACCAGAGCAAGCAAAAAGGGCTGAGTGCCGACCCCTGATGCAACCCCATCATAATCAAAAAATGGTCCGAGTCCCCACTCATCGTCCTCACTCGGGTCTTTACTCCATCATACATGTCATTAATCAACCTAACGTATGCAACAAGTACACCTCTAGCCTCCAAACATCTCTACAAAACCTCCCTCGAAATTTTATCGTACGTCTTTTATAAAATATATAGTTAAACAAAAGCGGTAATATTGATTATCTATTATAATGATTTTAATTTGGATAAGATGATCCGGACATACTAAAATACATTAATCGAAAAAAACCAATAGTTCATTCAATAAATCATTAATAAAAAATTCACTATGAAATAAGCAGAATCACTTATATATAATTAAAATTCTCAACAATATCATTCCTAATTCTATTACATAACCCAGAACCTTCCCACCTATGCAATACAAAATGTGAGGCACACGTCTCAATCACGTACAGTCATTACATTGTGTAAAGTAAAACTTATCCTTCCACTGCATTTTATTTGGTCCTTATAGAAGGAAAAATACAAAGGCACATGAGTGCCATATATAGCTCCAATGGAATTTATAAAATAGGGGTTAGTACTAGTCATCTATTTTTAGTTTAGGATGAATCATTTAACTTAATAATGTCCATAGTTAATTTCAAACATGCTAGTAAAATTATCCAAATGTCTATTAATAATCTCACTAGAGTGTTGAAGTTGTTATTTGCATTCAGGGCATGCACAGAATATTTATAGGCGCTGTCGAAATTAAACTATACTTTGCTTAAATATGATACAAAACTTTTATTGTAAATCACGTTGCTAAAACGGATTCTGGGTCCATTGATTGGTTTTGATCTTAATATGTAACCGAAACCTAATTTTTAGTAGTTAAAAGGCGAAAATTATTTTAAAAATGCAAATTCAATAACTAAAGATTCGATCCCTCAATCTCTCATAAAGAACTAAAGCGTTTCCCCCGCAGAACTGGATACTCTTTCTATCAAGTGGTGTCATCTACAAATTTAAAGCGTATTTTTTCCCCATATGATTAATATATAAATATTTACTAAAATTTTCTGATGAAGCGGTGTCGGATGACACCACCTCACATAAAGTTGAATCATTCGATTTACTACTGTGATGACCCGGTGGGTCATTTTGAGTTTTAGCCTTAAAAATGATTTGAGTTGACTATGGTCAATATTTTATGTAAATGGATTCAGATCAGTATTTTGACGATCCCGATGGGTCCGTGTCGTGATTTGGAACTTGGGCGTATGCCCGTAACTGAATTCGAAAGTCCCTAACTTGATTTACAGTGCAATGTTGAAAACTAGTAATTTGAAGGTTTAAAGAATTCCTAAGTTCGACCGTAAGTTGATTCCGCTGTTACCGGGTGCGAATTTCAGTTATGGAACTTGGTATAGGTTCATTTTACTAATTATGATGTGACTACAAAATTTGGTGCAAAATAGAATTAATTTGGCGTGATTCGCACGTCCAGTTGTAAATTTGAAAGCTCTTGAGTTTCCTTGACAATTTCATATATTTTGATGTCTGATTCATGCTTATAGGTGTTATTTTGCTATTTTGATCACGCTGGCGAGTTTGTATGATATTATTATACTTGTGTGCATGTTTGGTTTGGAGCCCGAGGGGCTCGGGTGAGTTTCAAACGCGTTTCAGAGTGTTTGGGAGAGTTTTAGTGTTGCTGGTGAGAATTGGTATTGCAGGCTTTCTAAATGCGAGGTTGGAAGTCGCATTTGCGATGTATGGCCTAGTCAACAATTGCGAAGGTGGCCTGGGATTAGTAGTGATCGCATTTGTGATCATTTGATCGCTTTTTGCGAAGACCCGATGTTCACATTTGCGAACCTATCTTTGCAATTGGGATGACAACAGAGATGTGAGGAGTTCGCTTTTATGATGACTACTTCGCATTTGCGAGCTCCTGGTCGCATTTGCGACACCTGAGACTGGACAAAAAGTTGAGGGACAATATTCTTAGCCTCATTTTAATATTTTGGAACCCTAGACTCGGTATGAGGCGATGTTGAAGAGGGGATTTCATCTAATAACTTTGGATAAGTGATTCTAATCTATTTCTAACCATATTCCATCAATTTATCATAGATTTTACCATCAAAATCATATGAATAAATTAAAAAAATTGTGAAACCTTGTCAAGTTTTTAAAAAATAAGAAATTATGTTTTGAGAGTTGATTTGGACTCACATTTTGAAACTAATCACATGTATGAACTCGTGGGGTCATGCATAGTCAGGATGTACCATTGGACCCGAGTTTTGACCGGACGGGCCCCAGGTTGACTTTTGTCATGTTTTTGGAAAAAGTATAAAGATATTAGATTTATCTATTGTAATTGATTCCACTAGCATTGTTTGATGATATTAAGTAAATTTTAGTTAGATTCGGTTGGTTGGGAGGCGAATTTAGAGGAAAGGCCCCGGTGTAAAGATCTTAGCTTTATCTATTTTGATTGATTCCCCGATCATTGATGATTGGACCATTTTATTCTTGTTCTCTTGCAGATTCTAAGAACACGCACAACATCTGTTGTCGGATAGGAGCCGAAGCCCCCTATGGCAGCTACTACTAGGGCTAGAGGCCGAGGTCGAGCTACAGGTCGAGGCAGAGAAAGGGCTCAACCTAGAGATCGAGAAGCAACACCCACAATGGAGCCTCAGATTGATCATGAGGAGGAGGTCCCATCTAAGATCGCACCTATCAGACTAGCACAGGTCCCGGAGGGATTCATAGCCACTCCGGTGCTTCAAGACGCTCTAGTCCACTTTGCAGGCCTTATAGAGAGTGTGGCCCAGACCTATGCATTTTCGGTGGCACCACCCGTCTCTCAGGTTGTGGGAGGAGCATAGACTCCCGCTACTCACACCTTAGAGCATGTGGCTCCCCTATATTTGACTCCAGTAGCCTAGCCAGTTGGGGTAGCTCAGCCGGTTATTACGGCACAGACCGGGGACATGCCCGCTATGTCTTCTGAGGCCTTGATAAGATTGGATAAGTTTATCAAGCTCTTTCCTATTCATTTCAGTGGTGCATCTTCTAAGGACCTACATGATTACTTGGATCATTGCCACTAGGTGTTACACAATATGGGTATTGTGGAGACCAATGGGGTTGACTTTGCAGTGTTCCAGATGACCGGTTCCACCAAGAGATGGTGGAAAGATTTATGTGTTGACTAGATTGGCTGGTTCTCCTTCACTTACCTGGGATCCGTTTTCACAACTATTTCTAGAGAAGTCAATTCCTTTCACTCTGAGAGAGGAGTATCACATGCAGTTTGAGGCCTTCAATAGGGTGGCATGACTGTCAACCAGTATGAGACGTGATTTATGGACCTAGCTCGCATACCATTATTTTACTCCCTACTGAGAGGGAGAGAGTGAGGAGATTCATCGATGGGCTCAATTTTAGCATCATGCTACATATGGCCAACGAGACTGGAGATTATATTTCTTTCTAGAGGGCCGTAAATATTACTAGATGGATCGAGATGGTTTGTGGTCAGGAGAGGGAGCGGTGTCTGATAAAGGGCCTCGTCATTCCGGGGGCTTCAGTGGTGCCTCATCTGGAGGTAGGGTTACTTTTGGTAAAGACCATCCTCCTAAGCCAAGTCAGCTCTTAAGGTATCCCACAATGCTTCGGATAGTTGGTCTTTATGCCTCTCATCCTGGGCAGCCAGCCTATAGTGCACCATCAGCTCTTATTAGTGCACCTCCAATCCAGCGTTAACATCGTGGTTATCTAGCCGATTCGGGGTCAGTTTCAGCTTCAGCAGCCACATACCAGGATTGGTGTTTTGAGTGTGGGGGTATTAGTCACATCAGAAGGTACTACCTGAGATTGTTGAGTAGCATGCCACAACAGAGTTCTGATGCCATACTTATGAAATGGTTGCTTCATCGCCCCACTCAGCCAACTAGAGGCAGGAGTCAGGTTGCCAGTGGTGGGGTCATGTCGTTAGAGGTGGATGCCAGCAAACTAGAGGTCGTCCGAGAGATGGAGGTCAGGGTGCTAGGGCCTAGCCTCATTTTTATGCATTCCCAGCTAGACCTGAGGTCGAGTCACTGATAACTAGGGATTATGATACATTTTACACTCCTTCTTGCTTAAGTTTTGATTAGAAATATGTACAAAATAGTCCCAAAGGCTCATATGTTGTACTTGATTGTAGGGTTTGGTCAACAAGGTGACAGTTTGTCAAAAACCAGCTCAAAAAGGAGTGAAACATGCACAAGTATCAAGACCAAGGCCAAGCTCAGTAAAACAGGACGAGTGAGGCCGCACACCATTCTGTGCGGTCCGCAAAGATGACGTTCAGAGAGTATGCATTTTAGGCAGCTAGGGAATACGACCGCAAAGGATTTTGTGCGGACCACATTGATTTCATTGCGGCCGCGCTGGACTTTGTGCGGTCCGCAGAGACCAAGAACAGAGAGTTTCCAAGTTGGAGGATGATTCTCAATGCGGTCCGTTGTCCATTTTGTGCGTACCGCAATAGAAGCCACCGCGGCCGCGGTGCATTTTGTGCGGTCCGCGGTGGCCAACTTCAGAGAGCAGATTATTATAGCTAAGAGCCTTAGTGCAACCGCACTAGCCCCGCAGGGGTATTTTTGTCCAGAATTTTTAGCCTAGTATAAATAGTTTCTTTTCCCATTTTTAGGTCATCAATTGTATTTTGGACCGAAGCTGCGCTCGTGAACAGTTCTCTTTTACCATTTTGAGTAATTTTAGCTTAGTTTCATCATTGAATCTTCAAGTTTTATCTAGTAATTAATTATTATTGGCTTTTCTTCATCTATTTCTTTATTTTCTTCTATAATCATGAGTAGCTAGACCCATTAGCTAGGGTTGTGGCTCAACCTTAGTGTGGGTAATTGCTTGGTCTTGTGTTTTAATGCTTGATTGTCTATGAGTGTTTGATATTTGGACTAATTTAGGGTTTTAATGTTGAATTGGTGGTTGCAAACACTAGTTTATGCCTAGTTGACTTTGGCTCTTCTTGACAAAGAGAGCCTAAGTCTATGAAATTGGTCCAACAAAGAATTGGGGCGTATTCAAGAGATTTATAGCCCCAATTAAAGGGTTAAATCTAAAGATAGTAATACCCTACTTGAACCCCAATTGCTTGCACAAATTAGCATACCCAATTGGTCTTGAGGAAGTCAATTCGGGCAAAATCACTCAAACTACCGAGAGGTATAGAGTGAGTAGAATCGTGCAATGGTTATATCATACTCCCCAAATATGATGATCTAGCCTTAAACTCGAGAATCCGTTAATTATCCACCTAGGAGATAGTCACTTCCCTAGTGCCTTTTACCTATTTAGACAACTTTCAATAGTTTAATCTTAGCTTTACTTAGCCTAATTTAGCATCTTAGTAATATAAAATTAGAAGTAAAATCAAAACCAACAATGTTTAGAAGTGTAATTAGGAACAATTACGCAACTCTAATTTAGATAGAAACTCAACTCCAATCTCTAGCTCCCTGTGGAAATCGATCCCGATCTTCTCGGGTAAAAGCTGCTTTGACCTCTCTTGCTACTTCGTAGTAGTACAGGGTTGGCCTCGATCACATTTTGGCGCCATTGCTGGGAAGCTAACGGTTTTGGCTATCTATCTAAATAGTTTTGTGTATTGTTCTTCTTTCCTTCTGTGTTACTAATTTGTGTGTGTTACAACTTCAAGTACCAAATAGCAGCAAACAACAATGAACCTCTTAGAAATATGATTGCGGGGGAGGAGGTAGATGATGTTGGAGATGATGAGGTGCCTTTTGTACCTCAAGGACAACATAGAGGCCGCCAGGCCAATGCTAATGCCAATGACAATATTTTAGACCCTCCTCCGTCACCTCCAAGAGTGGCTCCTTAAGTGCTTCCAATCCAAGTCTATGCAAGTGCAATTGTCCACCCCGGATTCGTGCGGGCAATTGTCAAATTACCAATGTGATGCTGAGATTGCTGGAGCAACGTGGGTATTTCACGGGCGCTGCCAATCAAAATTCTTACAAACATCTCAAGGGTTTTGTGGATACCTGTTGGGGGAGCAAGCAAACAAATATGACCGAGGATGCACTTCGGTTGAGACTCTTCCTATTTTCACTTAGAAGGAAGGCATTGGATTGGCTTGAGCGACTTCCCAACCATTCGATCACTACCTAGGATGAGTTGGAGGACAAGTTCATTGCAAAATGTTTCTCACCGGGGCATATGGCAGCATTGAGAGATGAGATCTTAGCTTTCAAGCATGAGCCCACTGAACCATTGAATGAGATTTAGGAGCGCAATAGAACAATGGTAAAGGAATGCCCCAACAATGATATGACTGAGGCGATGATCCAACAGACTTTCTACCGGGGCATTAACACAACAAACCAGTGCATAGTGAACCAACTTGCTGGGGGCAACTTCATGAAGCTAACTTATGATGAGGCTTGTGACATTCTTGATGAGATGGCTTACACTTCTTCTGCTTGGAAAAGTACATCCAATGTGCCCCAGGGTGACCCCACGATCACTTATTTGCATAAAGAGCTACACCATGGACAGGCTATAGATGAGTTGACAACTACAATGAACCAAATAGCAAAAGGCACAGTTGTAACAAGTTCAAAATCCCAGCCAAGTGAATGCCATGGAGGGTGTCAACATGTTAGTCAACAAAAGAAGACAAAGAGGTCAACAGAACCAAGGGAATTGGGAGCAATTTGACAATGATTGTGGTGGATTCCAAGATGATGGTTATGATGGGCAGAATGAAGAGGTGCAATACGTGAACAATTATCAAGGTCAAAGGGGAAATTCTTCCAACCAACAACAATGGAGACCCCAAGGAAACTGGGGAAATCAACAACAACAAGGCAATGGTAATTGGGGGAAAAACCAAAATTCCAATTGGGGAAATCAAAAAAATAATCAGAACAATCAGGATAATTGGAATGGTAACAACAACAACTAGGGTGGTAACAACAATCAAGGTGGGTGGAACAATGGTAATCAAGGAAACTGGGAGCAAGGCTTTCAAAGGCCCCCAATGTACCAACAACCGAACAATCTGCCCCCATTTCCATCCCAAGGTCCTAGTTCATCTAACAATGATATAGGAAGAATTGAAATGATAATTGAACAGATGATGAAGAAGACTGCGGATTTTGATGCTCAGTTTTCTTCCCACAATACTTCAAGTAGAAATTTGGAGGTTCAATTAGACCAAATCTCACAGTCCTTGAATACTCGCCCTAAGGGGGCTTTACCAAGTGATACGGTAGTAAACCTGAAGGTGGGAACAATCATGTTATGGTGGTAACTACATGGAGTGGACGAGGCGATGATGTGAATGCCTCTAAACAAAAGCGAATTTTGGGTGATGAAGTTGAGTTGCAAGAAGATGAAGTTTCTTTGGTAGTTGAAAATGTGATTGATGAGAATGTGAATGGAGAAGTGAGGATTGATACTCAAGATGCCGAGGTGGAAACCCAAAATGACGTGAACCCGTCTAGGGAACACGTAATAGACATGCCGGAGCCGGTTGTGCCTAAATCCAAGGCTCATTTGCAAAGGCCACCTCCACCTTATCCTCAAAGGCTCGCGAAGCAAAAAAATGAGAATCAGTTTTAAAAGTTCATTGATATAATGAAGAGCTTATCCATCAATGTGCCTTTGGTGGAGGCTCTTGAACAAATGTCGGGCTATGCTAAATTTATGAAGGACTTGGTGACAAAGAAACGATCCTTGGATTGTGAAACTATAAGGATGACCCACCAAGTTAGTGCAATTATGCATTCAATGGCCCCGAAGCTTGAAGATCCCGGTGCTTTCACCATTTCTGCACCATTGGGAGTACAGACTTTGCTAAAGCTCTATGTGATTTTGGGGCAAGTATCAACTTGATGCCCTACTCAGGTTTCAAGACTTTGGGTATAGTGCAAGCAAGGCCGACTTCCATGAGATTGCAAATGGCGGATAGAACGATGAAGAGACCATTGGGTATTATTGATGATGTGCTTGTCCGGGTGGACAAATTTATCTTGCCAGCTGATTTTGTGATCTTGGATTGTGAGGTGGATTATGAAGTTCCGATCATATTGGGGAGACTAATCCTTGCTACTGGGAAGGCCTTAGTTGATATGGAAGTAGGGTAACTCACCTTTCGGGTGGGTGATGAAAAAATGGTCTTACATGTGTGCAAGTCAATGAAGCAACCCAATAGTTTCGAGGTGTGCTCTTTTGTAGACCTTGTCACGAGAATGATAGTTGATGATACCAGTGTAATGACCAATGTGGAGGGCCCTCTAGAGGCCATATTGTTGAATCTTGATGTCAATAAGGATGAAGGACGAGTGGAGTGTGTGAGTGCTTTACATGGGATGGGATCTTACTCTTATGAGCCTAGAAAACTATCTTTGGACCTTGAGAATAGGAAGACTCCACCAACAAAACCTTCAATTGAGGAACCTGCGGTGTTAGAGTTGAAACCGTTGCCTCCACACCTCGGGTATGAGTTCTTAGGCCCTATTTCTCTTTTCCAGTTATTCTTTCCTCTTGTCTTACTAACAAGCAGGTTGATGCCACATTGCCGGTGCTTCAAAAGTGGAAAAAGGCAATTGGATGGACTTTAGCTGATATTCGGGGGATAAGGCCTGCATTCTGGATGCACAAGATTATTCTGGAAGATGATGCAAAGCCCTCCTTGGAACATCAAATGAGGTAGAATGAGGCAACGCAAGAAGTTGTGAAAAAGGAGGTGATTAAGTGGTTGGATGTCGGGGTTGTGTACCCCATCTCTGATAGCTTTTAGACTTCGCCGGTGCAATGAGTACCAAAGAAGGGTGGCATGACCGTGGTTGCAAATTCACAAAATGAGTTGATTCCTACCAAAACCGTCACCGGCTGGAGGGTATGCATGGACTACCGCAAGTTGAATAAAGTGACATGCGAGGATCAATTTCCATTGCCTTTTCTTGATCATATGTTATAACGATTTGCTGGGCATACCTTCTAATGTTTATTAGATGGGTATTCTGGATATAACCAAATCTTGATTGCTCCGAAAGATCAGGAGAAGACCACATTTACTTGTCCATATGGAACCTTTGCCTTTTCTCGAATGCCTTTTGGGTTGTGTAGTGCACCCGCTACATTTCAGCGGTGTATGATGGCCATTTTCATCGATATGGATGAAGATATTCTAGAGATGTTCATGGACGACTTTAGTGTTGTGGGTGATTCATTTGATGAGTGTTTGAAAAATCTTGATAGAGTGTTGGCCCGTTGTGAAGAAACCAATCTTGTTCTTAATTGGAAGAAATGCCACTTCATGGTGGAAGAGGGCATTGTTTTTGGGCATAAAATTTCAAAGCATGGTATTGAGGTGGACAAAGAAAAAATTGATGTGATTTCAAGGCTCCCTCCCCCTATCACTGTCAAGGGAGTTAGAAGTTTTCTTGGGCATGCGGGGTTCTACCGGAAATTTATGAAAGACTTTTTGAAGGTAGTGAACCCCTTATGCAAGTTGTTGGAAAACGATGTCAAGTTTGTGTACGATGAGAGATGTATGAAAGCCTTTGAACTTCTCAAGCACAAGTTGCCCACTAGTCCTATCATTACCGCACCTAATTGGAGCTTGCACTTTGAGCTCATATGTGATGCAAGCGATGTTGCGGTTGGGGAGGTTTTGGGTCAAAGAGTGTACAAAATGTTTCATCCGATGTACTATGCGAGTAAGACAATGAATGATGCTCAAGTGAACTACACGGTAACCAAGAAAGAACTGTTGGCTATTGTGTTCGCAATGGAGAAATTTCGGCCGTATCTTATTGGTGAAAAGGTCATAGTCCATACCGATCATGCTGCACTCCGGTATTTGATGACGAAGAAGGATTCCAAAGCTATACTGATGTGATGGGTCTTGTTACTTCAAGAGTTTGATTTGGAGATTGTGGACCAAAAGGGTAGTGAAAACAAAGTGGCAGACCACTTGTCCCGCTTGGAGGAGGAGGGGAGGCCTCGTGACGGCCTAAAGAGCAATGATTCATTTCCCGATGAACAACTCATTTCGGTGTCGGTGAATAGTATGCCATGGTTTGCTGATGTTGCTAATTTCCTTGTGACAGGTGTAATTCCGTGTGAGCTCTCTTCTAACCAAAGGAAGAAGCTCAAAAAGGATACTTTGGATTTATATTGGGATGTGCCCTACTTGTTCAATATTTGCATGGATGGTGTGATCCGAATATGTGTCCCGGAGGAAGAGCAATTGAGTATCTTGGAGGCTTGTCATTCCTCTCCCTATGGTGGCCATCATGGCAGGGCGAGGACGGCTTCCAAAGTTCTTAGTTGTGGGTTTTGTTGGTAACTTTGTACAAAGATGCAAGTGAACTTGTGAAGAGGTGTGACAAATGTCAAAGAGCGGGTGTAATTTCAAAGAAAGATGAGATTCCTCTCAATACCATTCTTGAGGTTGATATTTTTGATGTATTTGGCATTAATTTTATGGGCCCCTTTATTAGCTCATGTGGGAATACATACATTCTTGTGGCGGTTGACTATGTTTCAAAGTGGGTTAAATATGTGGCTCTACCTAACAATGAGGCCCGAAGTGTTGTTGCATTTCTCAAGAAGAGCATTTTTACAAGGTTTGGCACTCCTCGTGCAATCATAAGTGATGGGGGGAGGGGGGTCTCATTTTTGTAATAGAGCTTTTGACACTTTGCTTGCAAAGTATGGTGTCAACCACAAAGTTTCTACTCCTTATCATCCTCAAGCGAGTGGCCAAGTTGAAGTCTCAAATAGGGAAGTCAAGAGTATATTGTCAAAGATGGTCAATGCAAATAAGACCGATTGGTCAAAGAAGTTGGATGATGCTCTATGGGCTTATAGGATCGCTTACAAGACTCTGATTGTTATGTCTCCATATCGGTTGGTGTTTGGGAAAGCTTTCCATTTGCCAGTTGAGTTAGAGCACAAGGCCATGTGGGCTTTGAGGAAGTTAAATCTTGAATGGGGTGTGGCAGTAAATCTTTGTGTTGAGCAGCTTAATGAACTTGATGAATTCTGATTCCATGCCTACTCCAATTCATCCTTGTACATGGACAAGATAAAGTACTTTCATGATAAATATGCTCATGGCAAGGAGTTCAAAGTGGGTGATTTGGTTCTCTTGTTCAACTCTCGGTTACGTCTATTTTCAGGAAAGCTTAAGTCAAAATGGAGTGGATCTTTTGAAGTGGTGTTTGTGACCCCGTTTGGTGCACTTGACTTGAAGAACAAAAATGGGGAAATTCCAAAGTGAATGGTCATAGGGTCAAGCACTACCTGGGCAAGATTGATGACAGCCACGTTGTGGCACTTCTTCATCTCAAGTGATTTGATGGTAACCTGCGTTGTGCTGCGACATTAAATCAGGCGCTTCTTGGGAGGAAACTCATGTGCTTTTCTTCTTGTTTTTCTTTGCTTTTCATTGTAGTGTAGGATTTAATTTTGGACTGACTGGTGGTGAGATGCTGTATGATTGTGTTGATGCAGTGTGGGAAAAAGTTGGAAAATGATCACTCTCTGAAGTTGGCAATACGGACCACACTCATTTTGTGCGACCGAAATGATATTTGTGCATGGGAAAGAAACCAATGCGGACCACAGAAGTGATTGGACAACAGCTGGGAATCTCTGAAGTTTTCAACCGCGACCGAATTGCATTTTGTGCGGTCTGCAGTGGTCCACTGCGGCCGCATTGCATTTTATGTGGTCCGCAGTGGTCAACTATTGTGCCTCATGATTCTAAGCACCGCGGACTACAGTGCCATTTTGTGCGGTCTACGGTGGGTAGGTGAGCTGGGGCCCAGGACCTTTTCGTATAAATAGGACCTGAGGCCCTCCTTTTGAACTTTTCGATCTTTTAATCTCAGAAGCACAAAATTACTGTTCATCTATCTAAATTGCACGCAATCAACTGCTAAGGCTCATTAATCATCCCTACATCTCAATTATGGTACCTTTAATTCCCTCCCATTTGTTTAATTTTATTATTTTCTTTTAATTTTTGTATTTCTTAGTTTTTCTTCTTTCACTGCCCGTTTTTCTTTCAAGCTTTTATCATAGGTTAGTTAATTTCTATTTTAATTAGGCCTAGGTAGTTAAAACATTGAGGCAATACTTAGGGACTCATAAATAGGTGAATAATTCGACTAAAATTGAACAAAACATGAACCCTAGGTTGGTATTGCTGCTGGGCACTCAGTACGGACCGCGGTGCCTTTGTATGGTCTGCAATGCTATTTTGTACGGACCGCAATGAATAAAGTTATGAATGCTGACATTTGAGGATCGCGACCGCATTTGGATTTTATGCAGTCCGAAGTGCCTCAATGCGGACCACATTGCCTTTTTATGCGGTCCGCGGTGTATAGATTCAGAGAGTGGGTAGTCTGAACCCTACCTCTATGCAGACCTCAATAGATTTTGTGCGGTCCGCAGTGGCCTCTTTGCGGCCACGCTTCATTTTATGTGGTCCGCACTCTGCAATATTTAAATTGTCTGCAACATATTTTTCTGCAACTTTGAATTTCATTGTTTCTATTGATACTAACAAAGCTTGACTGAATGTTGTTTGAAGACAATGGTGAAATCACGAGGAAAATATGGTAAAAAAATAATAAAAGGAGAGTCCTCTCGGGGTGGAAAACAAGGAATGATAAGATTGACCCCACAAGTCAGACAAAACATAAAAAACATAAGGAGAATCATAAGAGCCGTAGACAGAGCAATTAACCAGTCGGGGAATGAGTATGAGCCCTCTCGGGAGGCATCTTCAGACTTCGTGGTAGAGTATTATCCTGACTGGCCGGAGAGAAACATGTTGAGAGATACACCTCCAGCCCCCCACTACCCAAGCATCAGTTCATGTATCTTCTGACTCGTCTGAGGGCTTAGCTGAAGGCAGTAGAAATGAATACTCCTCCTCTCCAACAACTTCATTATCTAGAGAAGGTACATTAGCAGAAGAAGAGGAAGAAGCAGAAGGGGGTGAGCCCCAAGTAGGTGGTGTAGAAAGGACTAGAAACACAGAGGCATAGGATGATCGGTTTGTCAGTGAGGTTACCTACCATAAATTCAGAGAGTGGTGGCCCGAAAAGATGTTGATACCTGAGCGTAAAATTATCACCCGGGATCTTTTGCCTCAGAACCCCAATGTGCTGAGGCAATTCAGAGATAGAGCTGGATGGGACTACTTCATAGGCCATGTGGATAATGCCAATAAGCACTTGGTGAAAGAGTTCTACACCAATGTGGCCCACATCAAATAGAGTACCATAGTCACCAAAGTGCGGAATTTAAAGGTGAAGTTTGATGGCAAGACCATCAATGACTACTTAGGCTTCACGGAGGAGGATGAGTCCTTGTACTTGGACAAGATGAAATTGGGTGAAGAAGCCCGTCCGTGGTTGGCGGAGTACTTGGCAATCCTAGGTACCACCCCCGAGTGGTTGACTGCGGGAGTGAAGATATTGAGGAGAACATTGAATTCTGAGGCTAAAGGATGGGAGACATTTGTGAACAGTAGGCTAGACCCTACCACCCACGACAACTCACTCCCAATTCACCGAGCGATTCTGGTTGCATCTATCATGGCCGTATCCGATTAACGTCAGGAATGTGATGTCCCGGATTATCACACAGGTAGTGAATGAAGGTGAAAGATCTTATCCCTTCCCTAACTTCCTAACTATGTACCTAGAGGACCTAAATGTGGAGAAGCGCAAATTTGATGTGAAAGTGAAGGCAAAGGCACCTTTCTCATGGTACAGCCTACAGGGTGATGACAACCATAAGGGCAAGCACTCCAGTGGCAAAGCCACTACTTCAACTGGCCCGTCTGAAGAGCCATTATTAGTAGTGGCTCCTACTCAGCCACCCTCCACTACAGCAGATATGGCCCCAGGTCCATCCACTTCCACAGCTCTAGAGATACCCTCCACCACTGCCTACACATTGACTGCCCACTATTTGAGCCAAACCCTCACCAGCATCAACAATCGGATGCAGACAACTACTTCTAAGTTGTCTGTATTATCTACTACTGTGGTAGCTCAGTCAGCACCTCCTCCTCCACAGGTCCTACAGTCCATTGAGGACACTCTCAGGGATCTTCTGGACAACTAGAAGAAGATCCTCGAGAACCAAAAATTGCTTACGTATGCTGTTGATTCACATGGAAAGGCTCTCAAGGAGCTTACCAGGGAGGCAAAGAAGATGAGGAAGAATCGGGCTTCTAAAGAGTCGGTGAAGGAGTTATGGGTCAATGTTAAGAGATTGAAGGGGGATCATCTGCCTTTATATTTGCTACTGGATGACCCTGCACCAGCAGTGCTACCCCATCTAGAGCAGGAGTCTGAGAGGCCTCCCAAGAGGAAGAGGGTGATCCCCCGGTCTGACGATGCAGTTATTCAGTTGGAGGACCCGCAGGGAGATTCCTCCAGCCAGCCCCAAGATTCAGTCCAGGAGCCAGTCCAGGCCCAGGTCCCAGCAGCAGAGCCACAGATCAGAGGGAGCCAGTCTTAGGTTCCCAAGCAGATAGAGGACCTAGGGACCCATACTCAGGATCCCATGCAGACGGACGATCCATACGAAGTTTCTTTTTCCTCTTCTCTATTTTTGTGCTTATTTTGCTTAGTTGGCATTGAGGACAATGCCGGCTTTCATTGGAGTGGGTAAACCTATTTAGACATTTGGATGACTATAAGTATGATAGATTTTATGCTTTCTTTCTTTTTTATCTTTGGTATGTATATAATTTCATCATTTCATTACATTTTTCGTACTTTTTACCTTGGGTATGTATATAAAAGTTACGTTCTTATGTATATAATTCATCTCCCCTATTGTATATTCGATTAGACCCCCTCTTGTACATATTCATTTTACTTTCTGCATTTTTCCTTTCTTAGCTTCTTATTTATGTTCGTAGCTTCTTATTTTGAGTTTTTGCAATAAGCCTTTGATTTTCTTAATGCCACGATTCTTTCCAAAGGTGGAATTTGTATGAACCGGGTGGCTTTCCCCATGATGGATGTCATGACAACCTTCTTAAGGGTTTAAGTCTATTTTTCTTTTTGCTTTTTAGTAGTTAGTTGGTAAGGATGCCTTAAGCAAAGCTTCACTTGGGCCTAGCACATTTGCCTTTGATCCTATAGTTAAAAAACAAATCGTTGTGTATAAGATGGTGAAAGTTGTGACCTTGAGACTCTTGTGTTGGCCGATAATCAGCAAGTGATTTTTCGGGACCATTGTGTGCTCAAATCTTATCTAAGGTTGTTGTGGGCCCTCGACTCTGTGTCTTCAGAAATCCCATAGCTTGTGTGGTGAGAATTTGATTTGCAAATCAAAGTCCCGAGCCATTGGTCTAGAACATGCCCTAAATGTTTGTCTAGGTGAAATCCTAAGTGTAATTTAACTTGAGACATGATTATAGGCTTTCCTTGATCCGAATGATATCTTGAAACCTTCTATAGTCTACCAATGATAAAATCCCTAGTCAACCCTTTTGAGCCTTAGACCTTTTTCTTTCAAGAACCACAATACAAGTCTTTACTCATTCTAAAGATACCCTCTCTTGGCCCCCGATCTTTTCTTAGCATATGGAAAAAGTATAAGTTTGGGGGGAGTTGACGAGGATTGCAACAAAGTGGTAAAAAAGTACAAAATGAAGAAAAGGAAAGTCAATGAAAAACAAAGAAAAGCAAAATGACAAAAAAAATGTTCAATATAGAAATGAATGAAGGGATTCAATAAAAGAAATAATGAAATGTATGGAAAGTTGAGAAAAGAGAAAAGAGTTAAAATGAGCTAGAAATAGTGACAATGTGTCTCTCTAACCCCTTAGAAAGAAGTGAAATGACTTAAAAAGTCAAGTGAATGCGTATCAAAATGAAGCAAAAGAAGTGCTAAAGGGAAGATGAAACCTACGTAGACCAAACATTTCCTACCCTGAACCAAAAGCCTTCACTATGTCTCCACAAAACCCTATATGATCTCGGGTTGAATGAAGCTTGCATTAGCGGTGACTCACATAAGGGGCAAGCATATAGTACTTAGAGCCGGACTTGTGACTTTTCCTTGAGAGAGATGAAGTGTATTTCCATTTACCTCGTTCTGGGTGCCATTATCTTAAAGGTGAGATTTGCTTAGGTAGAGTCGAGGATGTTTGAGTTTGGGTTCCACAATGACCAAAGTAATAGAAAGAGTTTCTTTGATGAGTTGAGTCAACTCTTGATACTCTTCTATCACACTTAATCCATGATGTTTAAAAGAGTGAATGTTGTTAATGATTCATTTGAATTGAGGGCAATTTTTAGTCCCAATTGATGTTAGATGATGTCACTTTAGGTCGGCTAAATTTTCTTGGATTGACTCTTAAGGGGTGGGTCTTATTTTGTTTTCTTGAGGACAAGCAAAATCTTAAGTTTGGGGGAGTTGATAACTAGGGATTATGATGCATTTTACACTCCTTCTTTCTTAAGTTTTGATTAGAAATGTGTACAAAATAGTCCCAAAGGCTCACGTGTTGTACTTGATTGCAGGGTTTGGTCAACAAGGTGACAATTTGTCAAAAACTAGCTCAAAAAGGAGTGAAACATGCACAAGTACCAAGACCAAGGCCAAGCTCAGTAAAATAGGACTAGTGCAGTCGCACACCATTCTGTGCGGTCCACAAATATGAAGTTTAGAGAGTATGCATTTTACGCAGTCAAGCAATATGACCACAAAGTATTTTATGCGGACCACATTGATTTTATTGTGGCCACACTAGACTTTGTACGGTCTGCAGAACCCAAGATCAGAGAGTTGCCAAGTTGGAGGATGATGCCCAATGCGGTCCGCGGTCCATTTTGTGCGGACCGCAATAGAAGCCACTGCGGCCGCGGTGCATTTTGTGCAGTCCGCGGTGGCCAACTTCAGAGAGCAGATTATTTTAACTAAGAGCCTTAGTGTGGCCGCACTCGATTTTGTGTGGTCCGCACTAGCCCCGCAAGGGTAGTAGTATAGGGTTGTCTCGATCAGTCACCTGACACCATTATCACAGCTACTGTTCCAGTATGCCATAGAGATGCTTCCGTTCTATTTGAAGTAACGGAAGGAGTTGTTGCAAGATTTACTTGATAAGAGATTTATTAGACCTAGTTTCTCGCCTTGGGGTGCACCTGTGTTGTTCGTAAAGAAGAAGGGTAGCTCGATGATAATGTGCATAGAATATCGTTAACTGAACAAAGTCACTATCTAGAACAAGTATCCCTTGTTGAGGATTGATGACTTATTTGATCCGATTCATGGTGCCAAAGTGTTTTCGAAGATTGATTTGAGGTCTAGCTACCATCAGGTGAAGATTAGGGTATCAGATATCCTTAGGATAGCTTTTTGGTCTCGGTACAGGCATTATGAGTTTCTAGTGATGTTATTTGGGTTGAAAAATAGCCCAACAACATTTATGGACATGGTGAACCAGGTATTTAAGCCCTATTTGGACTCTTTTCTGATCGTATTCATTGATGATATCTTGATTTACTCCTGCAGTCGAGAGGGGCATGAGCAGCATATTCGGATTGTACTTTACTCTATGAGATAGTCAGTTATACGCCAAGTTTTCCAAGTGTGAGTTTTGGTGGGACTCGGTCGCCTTTTAGGGGCATATTATATCGTCTGATGGCATAAAATGGCCTAGACCTGCTTCTGCTACAGAGATTCGGAGTTTCTTGGGTTTGGAAGGATATTATCGCCGGTTCAAGGTAGGGTTTTCATCTTTAGCAAACTCCTTGACTAGATTGACCTAGAAGGGTGCTCCATTCAGGTGGTCGGATGAGTGTGAGTTGAGATTTTAGAAGCTCAAGACTTCCTTGACTACAATGCCAGTGCTGGTGTTGCCCACAGGTTCAGGATCTTACATGGTGTATTATGATGCATCACATATTGGACTTGGTGTAGTATTGATGCACGATGGCAGGGTGATTGCATACGCATTGCGGCAGTTGAAGGTGCGTGAGAAAAATTACCCTGTTCATGAGTTAGCGTTGGTAGCCAATTTTCATATAATGAATATTTTGAGGTATTACCTCTTTGGTGTATCGTGTGAGGTGTTCACGTATCATCGGAGTCTACAGTATTTGTTCAAGCAAAATGGTCTCAACTTTAGGCAGCAGAGGTGGTTGGAGATGTTGAAATGCTATGATATCACCATTTTGTATCATCCCCGGAAGGCCAATGTGATGGTCGATGCCTTGTGTAGAGAGGCTATGAGTATGGGTAGCCTTGCGTATATTCCAATTGGTGAGAGACCGTTAGAATTAGATGTTTAGGCTTTGGCCAATTAGTTTGTGAGGTTAGATGTTTCAAAGTGCATTCATGTTATAGCTTTCACGATCTCATAGTCTTCTTTGTATGAGCACATCAAAGAGCGTCAGTATGAAGACCCCCATTCTCCTGTCCTTAAAGACACAATGCGGCACAATGGTTCCAAGAAGGTTACTATTGGAGATGATGGGGTTTTGCAGATGCAGGGTCAGATTTGTGTGACCAATATGGATGGGCTTCATGAGTTGATTCTTGAGGAGGCCCATAGTTCGTAGTATTCCATTCATCCGGGCCACGCTAAGATCTATCAAGACTTTGTCACACCTTCTTTTTACACACCACCCTGAAGGATAGTGCATAAGGGAGTTTTTCCAATTTAAGTAACATTATTCGAAATGAGATTATTTATTTGATTTCAGAGTCGCCACGTGGGATAATTTATTTGATACCCCAAGTCACCGGTTTATTTTGAATCCTAGATCGAGGAAATTTTCGACTTTCCAAGTGAAATCTGCGAACCAAAAATTCTTGAGTAAGGGATTCTGTTAACCCGAGGAAGGTGTGAGGCACCCCCAAATTCCGTGGTTCTAGCACGGTCGCTTAAACTATTACAATTGGTCTATTACCTAATTTTAATACATGTTTCATCCTATAGTGCAATTTTAAATTATTTACTGCTTTAAATTAATTTTTAAAGAATTTTTGCAACGTTATTAAAATACATCTCGAACCACGTTACATAAATGCACCCATGGTTTTTGACATATTTTAACACTGTTGAGATTTGAATTTGGGTCACATAAATGTGCACCCGAATTTAGAAAAGTAGATTATGAAATACGGGCCTAAAGCAACTAACGTGTTGATAACTTTGTGGGAGGCCATAAAAATTCACTAAATGGCATGTACCTATTTCTAAGTATTTTTAATGAAGTAACTAAAGAGGGCCACACAAATTTGTTATTTTTGTTTGGCGCGACACACCTCGGTTTTGAGGGTCTTACTAATTTACTAGGGTCATAAGGATTAGATATGGGCTTTAAATTTAAAATCTAGTTACTAAATACAAAGGTACCCATGTGACCCAACCGGGCCTGAAAGGAAGGCCCAATATTTAAAATTCGAAGTCACTGAAGCTGCCCGTATACTAAAGGCTCAGCTGTAAAGCTGCTCAATATTTCAGGCCCTTAAACAGGCCCACTTTCATTCACCTGGGTAGCTTATTATTTTCATTTCATGTAGCAAATATAAAATAAATTTGAATTGGTTCATTCTCTTTTAATTTGAAGCCCAAAGGCCAGGCGAGTTAAAAGCTAAAGCTGGGCCATGCATAAGCAAAATTAGGGCCCAAATCTCATTCAAAACAGGCTATCAAGTCTTGCCCCATAAACGAGCCCAAACCAAATACTGGACTTCAATTGGATTCCAAAACACTGATTTTATTTCCTAATTGGACTTAATAATTTTGCAACAAATAAACAATTTAGATTCATTCAAATCAAACACCTGCTAATTTTAATTTCAAACTTCAGACTCGTATTCCGACCATATGTTAGATGATGAACTAAATAACTCATTTATGAGATTTTACTCCCTAACACAACAATTTAACTTCATTTATTATGGAACTTGTTCATGGATTGGAGCTAGAAATAACTAATGAAATTTTCAATTACCAAATCAATATGAATCTAAAAACTGAAAGTTTCTAAATAACAGTCCAACTGTACAGTCCTTTGAATGTCCAAATAAGCTAATGAATCTAACAATTTCAAGCAAGTTTAAGGACAACATAAACTCTAGAATATTACTACTATGCTAAAATGAATAGGCTAGGCTAATTATCACTACATTATACTACTAGATCTAAGAGTTTAAACGGAGAAAAGAAAACAACAGAATCAGATAAGAGAAATCAGCTCTGGACAACTTATTGTTCAAATCATTCTTGATTTACATGTTTCCACAACCTCTTACTATTCAGGAGTTAAGTGAATACCTGGAATTTAGACAAAAATAAGAGAAGTGAAGGTCAGCTAGGCAGCAGTAGAGTAGCAAATGCAATTTCAGCAAAATCCCAGTAAATCCAAAACCAAATTCAGGAGTAGGATGCAGCAAACCCAAAATAAGACTCAATCGAACCGAAGGACCCAGCTGATCTTAAAATCAGACTTCGATGAACCAGTTCTAACAAAAAATAGTAGATGTGGATGGATTTCTAGACTATTTTTGTGTTTATTTTTAAGGATTTTTGTTTCAGCTCTAAAATCTAACACCTATGAACTTCAACTCTCAAATTCTGCAATTTTTTTTTGATTTTTGGCTCTCAAAACTCGCTCTTAACACTTTCAGCTCTCAAACTTTTGATTTCAAATTTTCAGATCTCCAAACTTGACTTGCAAGGCAAGGTATACTGCCTTTTATAGGCAAATATTAGGGCACCTTCAGATTTTTACTTTACACCTTAGACCCCTCTTAATTTTAGCCTTTTTTGCTTAAAAGTCCTTAGAGGACTGACTTGTTACCAAAGTTATACTACTTAGTTTCTGAATTTCAAATTGGAACCTCAATCTAGAAGGTTCTAGGGGGTTCTACTTTCAGTTACTGCAAGATCCCTTAATTGAAATACCCCAATTACCCTTGATACCCCTGAATTTTACCTAAGTCTACCAACTAGGCCTGGGCCAAGTGACCCAATTCAAATGGACTTACTAATTTCAGGGAACAAATCAAACGAGGTCCAAATCCATAATTTGAAGGACTGATCCAAACTCTTAAACAAAAGGGCCAAAGGAATTAAAATCAAACTAGGAGGAAAGATTTAAACTAACTGATCAAAATAGAACCTAAAACTAATTTTGCTATTAACCTAATGAAAACAGTAAAAGAAAACACAATAAGAAAATCTAATGAGGCTGAATCAAAGATAAACAATAAAAATAATGCAAAAATTAGAACCCTAATGTCTACAATTTTGAACTAAGTCAAAGACAAGCAAATAAATAATTATTCTAATAAGCAAATAACAGAAAGCGAATGTAGAAAATAATAAAAACAAATGAAAGAAGAGGAATACCCGAATTGAATCAAGACCCGAGCAAGCGCTTGGAATCTCTTGACTAAAAAAGTCTTTAATAGTGTGTTTTCATGAAAAACACACGACTAAAGTCTATCGTAGTCAAATCGCCCATGAACCCCCCTTTTTATGAAATTAGGTTTTTGGTCTCGTGTTCGCTATTGGAACAGCTTGAGGGAGAATTGAGGGAAGGTGGTTTGAGATTTGGAAAGAGGGAGTTGAGGGGGTGATTTGGTGTTAATTTGGGTGGGATTGGAGGTGGCGCCGCCTGGCACGGTGGAGGAACTCGTGGCGGCGCCCTAGGGTTTCGTTGATTTGAGGAGTCTGGGTGGGATTTGAAGGTGAACACTTACAGATCCATAATGAGGAGAAGGAGATAAGGCTGTGGTGAAATTTTGGGGGCGAATGGAGGATCGCCACCGGCGGAGGCGATTTTCGGCCGACGATTTGCGGTGGTAGACGGCGGAGTTAAGGTTTCCAGTGAGAGGTTTGAGAGAGACGAAGGGGGGAGGGTGTGCTGAGGGGGTAGGGTAGGTTAAGATATATATATATATATATATATATATATATATATATATATCTTAACCTACCCTCCCCCCTCAGCACACCCTCCCCCCTTCGTCTCTCTCAAACCTCTCACTGGAAACCTTAACTCTGCCATCTACCACCGCAAACCGTCGGCTATATATATATATATATATATATATCTTAACCTACCCTCCCCCCTCAGCACACCCTCCCCCCTTCGTCTCTCTCAAACCTCTCACTGGAAACCTTAACTCTGCCATCTACCACCGCAAACCGTCGGCTATATATATATATATATATATATATAGCCGACGGTTTGCGGTGGTAGATGGCAGAGTTAAGGTTTCCAGTGAGAGGTTTGAGAGAGACGAAGGGGGGAGGGTGTGCTGAGGGGGGAGGGTAGGTTAAGATATATATATATATATATATATATATATATATATATATATTATCAACCCGGCTTCAGGATTGTTAAATTAAAGAACCTCGACGGTCCTGATTAAAAGTCACTGAAACGAGGTCTTTTTGGAAATTGGGTGCTGGACCGGGTATTTCTGGACTGGGTCTAGGCATTTTGGACGGGTTCAGGGAGCTTTCATTTGGGTCGGTGACTTGTATTTAGGTCCGGTCCAAAACTTGGATGTTAAAAGGCCCAGTTTTTCCTTCTTTGCTTTATTATTTTTGTTTTTTTATTTAATTCCCTTTTTTTGGATATTTTTCCTTTTCCTTTTAAAATAAAACCATGAAATAAAATTCTAAGGACCTAATTAACCTTAAATGATGATTACTACAGTTAATTGAAACAAATTAAATGAAGTTAACCAAATTCGAAGCTAAAAATCAATTTTTTATGATTTTTTTTATTTTTTGTAAAACCCTAATTATTAATTAGTATAAAAATATAAAATTAAATTCTAAATACAAATGCAATATTTTTGTATTTTTTATGAATTATCTAAAACTAAACGTGCACACACAAATAAAAATACACACAAGATTACTTAATTAAATCCTAAAAATCTAATAATAAAAGGAAAATCCTAATTTTAAAAATTCTATAGGAATAATTCAAGCAAGGCAAAAATCACATGCTCACAGCTGTCCCTCTTTGCTCAGAGACACGAAGGGTTTTCGGGCAAAGATCAATGAGCAATTATTAGGGATTTTTGCCTGCTTGGCACTCCATGAGAAGCATTTTTGAAAATTGTCTGACCAAACCTTGCTTCAGAGGTTGCCTACATATCCTTGGCTGTAAAGGAATCAGGTCAGTGTAGTTCTGGAAGTTTTGGTAGCTGAGACTACCAGGAGCTATGATTTCACTGCTCTTGCTGTTGCTGTTGCTATTGCTGCTGCTACTGCTACTGCTTGCTGACCTCCTTATTACATCAAAAGGAAAATCAAAGCTAAGCTAGATATGCCTATCAACTATGAGTTACAATTTGAAGCTTGATCTTGAGTATTGGCTGATTTTGCTGTGGACCTCAATCTGAATCTTGATGCTCGCGAGCTGTAGGGGCTGATTCTTTCTTCAGCATTTGGACAGGTGAAGCTTGTGACTTCAATCAAATTTTGAGCAGTTCGCATCTTTTTCCGCTTTAGCATTTTAAATTCATGTCTTTTTTGTTCTTTTCCTTCTTTTCTTTACATTGAATCGAGATTCATTCTTCCAACTACCTCGAATCCTGTGACTCGAGGTGAAACCTGCTTAGACACCAAAACAAACAAACGAACGAAATTTTTCTGCCCCAGTTTTCACTAGGAAAATTTCGTGAGTTATTTGTGACAAAAGTCTGAACTTATTTCCTCTTTATTTTTTTTTTGAACAAAACAAGAATTGTGTTTGTCTATGATGTAAAAAATTAGGGAGTGGAGCCCTATATATAAAATGTCGACTCAGGGATTGGATCCCTAATATTGGTGAAAAAGCAAAAGCTCAACTCAGGGATTGAGGCCGTAATGTCGGCAATGGGTGACTAGGGGATGGAGACCCTATGTCTAACAAAGGCGCAACTCAGGGATTGGAGCCCTAATGTTGGCTAAAAGGTAAAAACTTAACTCAGGGATTGGAGACCTAATGTTGGGAATGGAGGGCCTATGCCTAAAAGGCGTAACTCAGGGATTGGAGCCCTAATGTTGGCTAAAGGTAAAAACTTAACTCAAGGATTATAGCCCTAATGTTGGAAAAAGGCGACTAGGGAATGGAGGCACTATGTCTAAAAAGGCGCAACTCAGGTATTAGAGCCCTAATGTTGGCTAAAGGTAAAAAGCTCAACTCAGGGATTGGAGCCTAATGTTGGCAAAAGGTAAAAGCTCAACTCAGGGATTGGAGCCCTAATGTTGGCAAAGACGACTAGGGAAAGGAGGCCCTATGTCTAAAAAGGCACAACTCAGGGATTGGAGCCCTAATGTTGGCAATCAAAGTAACAGGTTGATATTAGGGATTCTAAACTAGCCTCTTTCGGGATTTTCTTCTTTTGTTATCTATTTTATTTTTTTCATTTTTAATAAGATACAGAAAAGAAATTGGAGGAAACTTCCTTTTTGCATTGATTATTTGCTGCAAAGCTGTTTCAGCACTTGCGCGTTTGTTTTCTTTTGGCTGCACCTGCTTTTTGCATGGTTGCCTGGATTACACCCGTTTCAATTTTCAAACAAAGAACAATTTTTAGTATGAAACGGTGGTTGGTTTTGTGGCCTTCATCGTCTCAATTGCCTGATCCCAGCCCAGCTTCTGTTGAGAACCTCTGCTGCTTGTTGGTTTTGAAGATTAATCTCTCTTTCAAACCGGAAGGCTCAACTTTCAGGATTTCATGACGACTCGCACGCGCGGGGCTTCGACCTTTTCACTTTATTCTACTCTTAGGACCTTTGTCTTTGAATTTCTTTCCTTTTCAACACCTTTGCTTTGAAAGCATCAACCATCATAGCCAGTCGGGATTGGCCTAACCCACCCGCTGAGGCTGGGTACTTTCTTTTAGGTTTTGTTAGAAAGAGCTCGGTAAAACCGATCCTGCCACCTTTTCTTTTTATTAGTTTCGGAAACAGTGTTAGACCGAAAGGGATTCAAAGAAAAATTAAATGAAAGGCAAGAAGATGAATTTAAATAGAAGCGTCCCTTTCAAGGGAAAAACAAGACTTATCTAGGGGTTCATGCATGCTTTAAATGGACATGGCATGCTTCTTGGACTGGATGCCCGACCCGCACAAGCTTTTCCAACTTCGCATAAACTTATTGACACGTGCTTCACAACTAGAGAACCTTGCCAGGGTTCTTTCAGTGGTGGGAGATGTCTTCTGTTCGGCCGACGGCGCCCTTTGCGGGTTTTTGCCAATCGACCTCTCATTTCTCTTCTCACCGTCACCCGATAGTGCTCTTTACGAGTTTTCACTAAGCGACTCTCTCATTTTCAATTTCTCTACTCACCGTCGTCTTATGGTGCCCATAGGTTTTCATCGCTAAGACTCTCATTTTATTTCTCTCAATTTGATTGCATCAGATTCCCACAATAATGTTTTTCAATTCCCATGCCTTTGCTAACTGATCGGAAGGACTTGGACAAGGTTTTTGGGTAAAAAGAATCTTGGATGGAATTACAACTTTGGAACCATTTTGGTGGGCTCATTGCTATGAGCACGTGATTTTTGCCCTATATGAATTACTCCTACAGTTTCAAAACAAAATAATTTCTTTCTATTATTTGCAACTTCGTAGATTTTCGTGGCATATTCGTTAATTGTTCGCGTTTTTGTGTTTGCATTTTAATTAGTGGAAAAATGCAAAAAAAAATATATATGTTGCATGTGCATTTAGAAGTTAGGTTTGCATTTTAAGAGTTACTTAGTAATCAATTGTTTTATAAAATAGAAAAATCACAAATTTAGTGTAGTTTGCACTTTTAATTTTAGTTTTAATTTTTGAGTAGTTTTTGTGTTAATTTGTTTTAATTAATTGTGCTAATTGTCATTTTTGAGTTTAACAAGTTTTTATTTTTCTAATTTTAGGAATTAATTTAGATTTATGTTTAAAGAAATTAAAAGGAAAGTTGAAAAGAGAAAAAAAAGGAAAAGAAATAAAACAAGAGAAAAGAATTTAGGCTGCTTTCACATTAGACTGGGCTATCTTTGTAGAATTGCATCAAGCCCAAACGCCTATAGCTTTGACCCAGCCCAAGCCCCGTCCCAACCCGGTCTATGTAATGACCTGACCGGTCTTTTTTGGAATTTATGCCCCGATGCCCCATTAAGTGCTTGTCCTAATTTCATTTCTGCTATTTTGGTTTGCCGGGATGTTTGATGTTAGGATTCGGAGTGTTTTGGGACACTTAGTCCCTAAAGGAGAGCTAAAGAGTTGAAAAAATGGTCTGTAACCGGAACAGCATGAAGAGGACCTTAGAATGGAAATCCGATGGTTCCGTTAGCTCCGTTAGGTGATTTTGGGGTTGGGAGCGCGCTCGGAATGTATTTTGGAGGTCCATAGCTCATTTAGGCTTAAAATGCCGAAGTTTGTATTTTTGAAGCTCCGGTCCGATAGTGAGTTTTTGATCTGAGAGTCGGAATGGAATTCCGAAAGTTGCTCCGTCATGTCATTTGGGATGTGCACACAAAATGTTAGGTCAATCGGACGTGTTTTTGTTAGGTTTTTGATCGAAAGCGTATTTGGAAGAAAATTAAAGTTCTTAGGCTTGAATCTTTGATTTAATCGGGTTTCCGGTGTCGTCTTAGGTATTTTAAGGAGTGGTACAAGTTCAAATAAGGTATTAGGTGGTATTGGTGCTTTTGTTTGAGGTCCCATGGGCCTCGGGATGATTTCGGGTGGTTAACAGAGGAAGTTTCTAAGTTTTACAGCAGCTGGTATTTTGTTCCTTCCGGTATTTTCGCTTCTGCGGCTTGGGAACCGCAGAAGCGGCTTCCTCATTGCAGAAGCGAGATTGGTCTTTCCCCTCAGGAACCGCAGAAGCGGTTGATTTTCTGCATACGCGGTACCGCAGAAGCGATTCTTTCTCCGTAGAAGCGGAATCTGGCCTTAAGTGAAAACCACAGAAGCGGTTGGTCTTCCGTATAAGCGGGACAGCAGAAGCGGTCCCTTGTCCGCAGAAGAGGAAATGACTGTTCAGAAATAGCAATTTCGAGGGTTTATTTTCATAAGTTTGAAAAATCGATTGAGAGCTCGGGAGAAGGCGAGTTTTAGTGGGTTTTGAAGAGAAAATCATTGGGTAACGTTTCTTTGATCCCTTTTCATTATATTACATCATGTTATAGTTAAAAACATCATTGGAATTCGAATTTATGATCAAAAATTGGGTAATTTGGGGTAAAACTTTATTGGCTAAACTATTGAGTTTTGAGTGGGCATTTGACCTCCAATTTGGGAGATTTTTATATAGTTAGACTCGTGAGAGTATGAAAGTTCTAAAAATATGAAAATTATTCGATTCCGAGACGTTGGCTTGAGGGACATTTTGGTCATTTTACCTACTTTCGCACCCTAGCTTTAATTTTTATAGCGGAATTAGTTGTTTGCAATATTATTTACGATATGTAATTGAATTGAATAGATTTGGGCCATTTGGAGTCAGATACTCGTGGCAAAGGCGTGGTTTCTATTGATATTGAGCCGGTTCGAGGTAAGTGGCTTGTCTAACCTTGTGTGGGAGACCTTTTCCCTTAGGACATGATCTTTGAATATTTGAATGCCTCGTACGTGAGGTGACGAGCGCATACTTGAGCTAATTGCTGTCAACCCGTTTCTAGTTGAAGTATTTAAAGTGAGATTTCCTAGTTATTTGTTCATTTTAGATCGTAAGTTCAAACCTGTTCTAGGTCAAGGAAGAATGTTTAGCTGATATACTTGCTTAAATTGTTTAACTGAACTATTTGCACTCTGTGAAGCATGCTAGGCTAGAAATTACTATTAGTTGTACTGGATTTTGCATTTATTCTGAGATTATGAGTTTTTGTTGTTGTTTTTGTGTGTTTAAATTGGGAATACGAGACGGCTTCCCGGGAGATTGTTGCGACCAAAACACTCACGCAAGTGTACGTGATCGACAAGTAATATAGTAGTAAGTAAAGTATCGTTCCCACGAGGAATTGTGATTAACTTCTCGACTGATGTAGACTTAAACAATTATCAA
>MU769501.1:34242-59598 GCA_026770625.1 Nicotiana glauca
CAAGGCATAAATCATGAATTTAGTACAACTCATAATCATTTAAGCTCAAATCATTTTGAAATGCAATACTTATAGTGTTGTTACAATAACTAAAACATGAGTTTTTAGCATATGATCAGAGATCCCCCCTGTACTTGACATATTCTGGATTGAGGGTGCGGGATATCAAGAGATCTCTGGCACATGTATTTCTATATATATATTGGGATACCAAGAGATCCCCGGCTTACTTATTGAGTATACCAAGAGATCCTCGGGATACTAAGAGATCCCCAGTGCATATGATGAGGATACCAAGAGATACTCGGGATACCAAGAGATCCCCGACTACTATTCCTTGTTGAGAGCAGTATTCCTTGTATTGTTACCTTTGCCTTCTATTACTGTTCTTCCTTATTTACCTGGTTTAGATTCTCGCTGAAGACTTTATTTAAACTGCTTCTGTTATCTTATTATTTATTTTGTTTTATCTCAGTAGGGCCCTAACCTTCCTCGTCACTACCCAACCGAGGTTAGGCTTGGCACTTACTGAGTACCGCTGTGGTGTATTCATGCCCTTCCTGCGCATGGTTTTCATGTGCAAATCATCCAGGTACCTCTACTCAGGCGCACTATCAGTGAGGTTGGGGAACTACAGAGACTTCGAGGTAGATCTGCTGCGTCCGCAGACCGACGAGTCTCCCTCTTACTCTATCTTTAGTACTTAGTTTTCTTTCTTCCGGTTGTTAGATATTCTAGAGTTTGGAGCCTTTACTATACACTTCTGTAGCCTATGTTGCCCGTGAGTTTCCGGGTTTTGGGAATTGGTTTGAACTTGTGATATTGAGTTTTACATGCCGAGCGACATTCAGTACAGTTTCTTTCAGTTATTTAATTTGGTTTTCTCTATTTTTCTGCAATTATTATACTTCCACAATATTTGGCTTATCTGGTCGTGGGGACTAGGTGCCGTCATGACATGTTCACAGTCGGTGAACTAGGGTCATGACAAGTTCGTATCAGAGCTCTAGGTTCATATGAGTCACGGAACACAGGCCGGTTTATTAGAGTCTCGCTGATTGGTGCAGAGATGTCTGTATTTATCTACGAGAGGCTATGTAACTGTTTAGGAAAAATCTTCATTTCATTTGAATTCCTTGTCATGCAATATTTTGACATCAATTCTAAACTTCTGTATTCTTTTATTTCACAGATGGTGAGGAAACGTGCTACACGAGATGACCAGGCACCCACACCCCCTACTACTGCCGTCAGAGGCCGGGGCTGGGGTAGAGGTCGAGGATGCACACGCGGTGCATCCAGAGCACCTACTCGAGCTGCCGCTCAGGTACCACCAGCAGATTCAGCTGGAGCTCAGGCACCTGGCACACCTACTACTGCCACTACTACTCCAGCGCTCCAGGAGACTCTGGCTCAGTTCATGAGCATGTACACCACCTTGGCTCAGGCAGGGTTGCTTCCCCTTGCTGCAGCCACATCCCAGGCCAGGGGAAGAGCACAGACTTCCGCCGTCCACACTCCTGGCAGCGAGTACAGGTTTAGCAGGCCCCGGAGATTATTCCTGCATTGCCTGCAACACCAGTTCAGCCCGAGGATGAGTCATCTGCTTCAGAGGACGAGCAACGTAGAATAGAGAGGTTCAAGAAATATGATCCCCCAGTATTTAGTGGCTTAGCATCAGATGATGCCTTGGGATTTTTGGAGGAGTGTCATCGTATTCTTTGCACTACGGGCATAGTGGAGTCTAGCGGGGTTTCTTTCACCGCCTTTCAACTTCATGGAGCCGCCTATGATTGGTGGCGTACTTATGAGTTAGACAGTCCAGTAGAGGCTGCTTCACTGACTTGGACCTAGTTCTCAAACATGTTTATGAGGGAGTTTGTTCCCCAAAGCCTCAGGGATTCCTGGCGCGGAGTTTGAGCACTTGCTCCAGGGTGCTATGACATTTTCAGAGTATGCCATCCATTATACCAGGTTGGCCAGGCAAGCACCGGCCCTGGTTGCGATAGTTTGGGAGAGAGTTCGCAGGTTCATCGAGGGTCTTATTCTGCCCATCCAGTTTAGCATGGCTCGAGAGTTGGAGATGGACATCCCCTATCAGCAGGTGGTGAGCATTGCTAGGAGGATTGAGGGTATGCTCGCCAGGGAGCGAGGGGAGAGGGAGGCCAAGAGGTCTCGAGAGTCGGGCCACTACTCTGGTGACCGTACCCCATCAGCAGGTCGGTATGGTAGAGGTTATTCGGTTTGCCCTGTGTATTCAACGTTACCAGCAGCCGACAGTACTCCAGCTCCGCCTATACCTCAGGAGCCTTACTATGCACCTCCAGTTTCTAGTGCGCCTCCTGCGCGGGGTGCTTCCAGAGGTCAGTCCGGTAGGCCTAGCCCCAGTCAATCACAACCACCACGTCCTCCCAGAGCTTGTTATGAGTATGGTGACACCCGTCATATGGTGAGGGATTGCCCTAGACTTGGGAGGAGTGCACCTCCACAGACTGCTCAGCCACAATGTGCTCCTCAGAGTTCTCAGGCTATGGTCACAGCTCCTAATGCTACCCCACCTACCCAGTCAGCCAGGGGCAGAGGTCGGGGAGATAGAGGTCACCCTCGAGAGAGTGGTCATGCCAGATATTATTGTATTCCTGCTTGCACTGAGGCTGTTGCCTCCGACTCCGTCATCACAGGTATTATACTAGTTTGTCACAGAGAGGCATTGGTTCTATTACATCCAGGCTCTACTTATTCTTATGTGTCTTCTTATTTTGCTCCACATTTGGGTGTGCCACGGAATTCTTTGAGTGCCCCCGATATGTTTCTACTCCTTTGGGAGATTCTCTTGTTGTGGACCACATTTATCAGTCATGTTTGGTTACTATTAGTGGTTTTGAGACCAGAGCTGATTTCTTATTACTCGGTATGGTGGATTTTGATATTATTCTGGGCATAGGCTGGTTGTCGGCCCATCATCCTATTCTTGATTGGCATACCAAGACTGTGATGCTGGCTATGATAGGTGTTCCACGTATTGAGTGGAGTGGTACTTTAGATCACGCTCCCAGTAGAGTTATCTCTTTCCTTAAAGCTCAGCGTATGGTTGAGAAGGGGTGTGCCGCATATTTAGCTTATGTGAGAGATGTCAGTATTGATACGCCTTATGTTGATTCAATTTTAGTGGTACGGGATTTCCCCGATGTGTTTCCAACTGAACTTCCGGGCATGCCACCCGATAGAGATATCAATTTTGGCATTGATCTATTGCCGGGCACTCATCCCATTTCCATTCCTCCGTATCGCATGGCTCCTCCTGAGTTGAAGGAGTTGAAGGACCAATTGCAGGAATTGCTTGGTAAGGGTTTTATTCGACCCAGTGTTTCACCGTAGGGTGCTCCTGTCTTGTTTGTGAAGAAGAATGATGGTTATATCGATTTTGGCATTGATCTATTGCCGGGCACTCATCCTATTTCCATTCCTCCGTATCGCATGGCTCCTCCTGAGTTGAAGGAGTTGAAGGACCAATTGCAGGAATTGCTTGGTAAGGGTTTTATTCGACCCAGTGTTTCACCGTAGGGTGCTCCTGTCTTGTTTGTGAAGAAGAATGATGGTTATATGCGTATGTGCATTGATTATCACCAGTTGAACAAGGTTACAGTGAAGAACCGTTATCCTTTGCCTCGTATTGATAATCTGCTTGACCAACTTCAGGGTGCACATGCGTTTTTTAAGATTGATTTGAGCTCAGGTTACCATCAGTTGAAGATTCAGGAGCAAGATATCCCGAAGACTGCCTTCAGGACTCGGTATGGTCATTACGAGTTCCTTGTTATGTCATTTGGTCTGACTAATGCCCCAGCAGCTTTTATGCATTTGATGCATAGTGTATTCGGACCATATCTTGGCTCTTTTGTTATTGTTTTTATTGATGATATTCTGGTATATTCCCGGAGTCGAGAAGATCATGAGTAGCACCTGAGGACAGTGCTTCAGACCCTAAGAGAGAAGAAATTATATGCAAAGTTCTCAAAATGTGAGTTCTGGTTGAGTTTCGTGTCATTCCTAGGCCATGTGGTATCGAGTGAGGGCACTCGGGTGGATCCGAGGAAGGTGGAGGCCGTGCAGAGTTGGCCCCGGCCCTCCTCACTTATAGAGATCCGCAGTTCCCTTGGCTTGAAGGGCTATTACCGTCGCTTTGTAGAGGGGTTTTCATCGATTGCGGCCCCTATGACTAGATTGACCAAAAAGGGTGCGCCATTTCAGTGGATAGATGTGTGTGAGGCGAGCTTCCAAAAGCTCAAGACAACTTTGACTTCAGCCCCAATCTTGATGTTGCCTATCGGTTCGGGGTCCTATACAGTTTATTGTGACGCCTCACGGGTTGGACTTGGAGCGGTATTGATGCAGGACGGTAGGGTAATTGCCTACGCGTCCCGACAGTTGAAGGTGCATGCAAAGAACTACCCTGTCCACGATCTTGAGTTTGCTGCCATTGTTCACGACTTGAAGATCTGGCGTCATTATTTGTATGGGGTGCCTTGTGAGATCTACACTGACCATCGGAGTTTGCAGCACTTGCTTAAGCAGAAGGACCTGAATATGCGTCAGAGGAGATGGTTAGAGTTGTTAAAGGACTATGATATTACTATTCTTTGTCACCCGGGCAAGACCAATGTGGTAGCCGATGCCTTGAGTCACCGGGCGGGGAGTTTGGGGAGTTTGGCATATTTACTAGCTTTAGAGAGACCTATGGCAATGGATGTTCAGGCCTTAGCCAGTCAGTTTGTGAGATTGGATCTTTCGAAGCCCAGTCGGGTTCTAGCCTGTGTGGTTTCTCGGTCTTCCCTATTTGATCGTATCAGGGAGCGGCAGTATGATGATCCTCATTTGCTTGTCCTCAAGGACAGGGTCCAGTGGGGTGATGCCAGGGATGTGGCTATCGGAGATGACGGGATATTGAGTATGCACGGCCGGATTTGTGTGCCCAATGTCGATGGTCTTTGAGAGTTGATTATAGAAGAAGCCCATAGTTCGTGGTATTCCATCCATCCGGGTGCCGCGAAGATGTATCAGGACTTGAAGCAGCACTATTGGTGGAGGCGGATGAAGAAGGATATAGTTAATTATGTATCTAGATGCCTCAACTGCCAGCAGGTGAAGTATGAGCACCAGCGTCCGGGTGGGTTGCTTAAGCAGATTGAGATCTCGGAGTGGAAATGGGAGCGTATCACCATGGACTTTGTATCTGGACTCCCACGGACCTTCAAGAAGTTTGATTCCATTTGGGTTATTGTGGATCGGCTGACCAAGTCCGCTCATTTCATTCCTATGTGTACCACTTATTCATCGGAGCAGTTGGCGGAGATTTATATCAGGGAGATCATTCGTTTGCATGGTATTCTCGTTTCTATCATTTCAGACAGAGGCACTCAGTTTACTTTGCGATTCTGAAGAGCCGTGCAGCAGGAGTTAGGTACTCGGGTGGAGTTGAACATAGCGTTTCACCCCTAGACGGACGGACAGTCCGAGTGCACTATTCAGATTCTTGAGGATATGCTCCATGCGTGCATGATTGAGTTTGGAGGGTCTTGGGATCATTTCCTGCTATTGGCGGAGTTTTCTTATAACAACAGTTATCAGTCCAGCATTCAGATGGTGCCGTATGAGGCTTTATATGGTAGGAGGTGTAGATCTCCGGTGGTTTGAGCCAGGCGAGGCCAGGCTATTGGGCACAAAGATGGTTTAGGATGCATTGGAGAAGGTTAAGGTGATTCAGGATAGACTCCGTATAGCCCAGTCCAGACAGAAGAGTTACGCGGATAGGAAGGTCCGTGATGTTTCATATATGGTTGGTGAGCGGGTTCTGCTTGGGGTCTCGCCTATGAAAGGCGTCGTGAGGTTTGGGAACAAAGGAAAGCTGAGTCCGAGGTTTATTGGCCCTTTTGAGATCTTGAGGCGAGTTGGGGAGGTTTCTTATGAGTTTGCTTACCTCCCAGCCTAGCCGGAGTTCACCTGGTATTTCATGTTTCGATGCTCCGGAGGTATCACGTTGATCCATCGCACGTGTTGGATTTCAGTTCAGTCCAGTTGGACAAGGATCTATCCTATGTTGAGGAGCCAGTGGCTTTTTTGAACAGGCAAATCAGAAAGTTGAGGTCAAAGAACATTACTTCGGTAAAGGTTTAGTGGCGGGGTCAGCCGGTCGAGGAGGCGACTTGGGAGATCAAGCAGGATATGCGCAGCCAATACCCTCATCTTTTCACTACTTCAAGTATGTTCTCTATGCTCGATTGAGGACGAACGAATGTTTAAGTGTAGGAGGATGTAATGACCCGACCGGTTATTTTTGGAATTTACGCCCCGATCCCCTATTAACTGCTTTCCCTAAGTTTATTTTTGCTATTTTGGTTTATCGGGATGTTCGGTGTTAGGATTCGGAGTGTTTTGGGACACATAGTCCCTAAATAAGAGCTAAAGAGTTGAAAACAATGGTCCGTAATCGGAATAGCGTGAAGACGACCTCGGAATGGAAATCCAATGGTTCCGTTAGCTCCGTTAGGTGATTTCGGGGTTGGGAGCGCATTCGGAATGTATTTTGGAGGTCCGTAGCTCATTTAGGCTAAAAATGCCGAAGTTTGTATTTTTGAAGCTCCGGTCCAATAGTGAGTTTTTGATCCGAGGGTTGGAATGGAATTCAGGAAGTTGCAGTAGCTCCGTCATGTCATTTGGGATGTGTGCGCAAAATTTCAGGTCAATCGGACGTGTTTTGGTTAGGTTTTTGATCGAAAGCGTATTTGGAAGAAAATTAAAGTTCTTAGGCTTGAATCTTTGATTTAATCGGGTTTTCGGTGTCGTTTTAGGTGTTTTAAGGAGTGGTACAAGTTCGAATAAGGTATTAGGTGGTATTGATGCTTTTGGTTGAGGTCGTGGGGGCCTCGGGATGATTTCGCGTGGTTTACGGAGGAAGTTTCTAAGTTTTGCAGTAGCTGGTATTTTGTTCCTTCTGGTATTTTTGCTTCTACGGCTTGGGAACAGCAGAAGTGAGATTGGACTTCCCCTTAGGAACCGCAGAAGCGGTTGATTTTCTGCATACGCGGTATCGCAGAAGCGGTTATTTCTCCGCAGAAGCAGAATCTGGCCTTAGGTGAAAACCGCAGAAGCGGTTGGTCTTCCGCATAAGCGGGACTGCAGAAGTGGTCCCTTGTCCGCAGAAGCGGAAATGACTTTTCAGAAATAGCAATTTCGAGGGTTTAATTTCATAAGTTTGAAAAAATTGATTGAGAGCTCGGGAGAAGGCGATATTTAGTGGGTTTTGAAGAGAAAATCATTAGATAACGTTTCTTTAATCCCTTTTCTTTATATTACATCATTTTATAGTTAAATACATCATTGGAATTCGAATTTAGGATAAAAAATTGGGTAATTTGGGGTAAAACTTCATTGGCTAAACTATTGAGTTTTGAGTGGGCATTTGACCTCCAATTTGGGAGATTTTTATATGGTTAGACTCATGAGAGTACGAGGGTTCAAAAAATGTAAAAATTATTTGATTCCGAGACGTTGTCTTGAGGGGCATTTTGGTCATTTTACTTACTTTCGCGCCCTAGCTTTAATTTTTATAGTGGAATCAGTTGTTTGCAATATTATTTACGATATGTAATTGAATTGAATAGATTTGGGCCATTTGGAGTTGGATAATCGTGGCAAAGGAGAGGTTTCTATTGATATTGAGCCGGTTCGAGGTAAGTGGCTTGTCTGACCTTGTGTGGGTGACCTTTTACCTTCGGACATGGTCTTTGAATATTTGAATGCCTCGTACGTGAGGTGACGAGAGCGTACTTGAGCTAATTGTTGAAAACCCGTTTCTACTTGAAGTATTTAAACTGAGATTTCCTGGTTATTTGTTCATTTTAGACTGTAAGTTCAAACTTGTGCTAGCTCAGGGAAGCATGTTTAGTTGATTTACTTGCTTAAATTGTTTAACTGAACTATTTGCATTCTGTGAAGTATGTTAGGCTAGATATTACTACTACTTGTACTGGTTTTTGCATTTATTATGAGATTATGAGTTGTTGTTGTTGTTGTGTGTTTAAATTGGGACTACCGGACGGCTTCCCGGGAGATCCCCTTGTACTTGACATATTCTGGATTGAGGGTGCGGGATACCAAGAGATCCCTGGCACATCTATTTCTATATATATATTGGGATACCAAGAGATCCCCGACTTACTTATTGAGGATACCAAGAGATCCTCGGGATACTAACAGATCCCTAGTGCATATGATGAGGATACCAAGAGATCCTCGGAATACTAAGAGATCCCCGACTACTATTCCTTGCTGAGAGCAGTATTCTTTGTATTGTTACCTTTGCCTTCTATTACTGTTCTTCCTTATTTACCTGGTTTAGATTCTCGCTGTAGACTTTATTTAAACTGCTTCTGTTATCTTATTATTTATTTTGTTTTATCTCAGTAGGGCCCTGACCTTCCTCGTCACTACCCAACCGAGGTTAGGCTTGGCACTTACTGAGTACCGCTGTGGTGTATTCATGCCCTTCCTGCGCATGTTTTTCATGTGCAAATACATCCAGGTACCTCTACTCAGGCGCACTATCAGTGAGGTAGGGGGACTACAGAGACTTCGAGGTAGATCTGCTGCGTCCGCAGACCGACGAGTCTCCCTCTTACTCTATCTTTAGTACTTAGTTTTCTTTCTTCCGGTTGTTAGATATTCTAGAGTTTGGAGCCTTTACTATACACTTCTGTAGCCTGTGTTGCCCGTGAGTTTCCGGGTTTTGGGAATTGCTTTGAACTTGTGATATTGTGTTGTACATGCCGAGCGACATTCAGTACAGTTTCTTTCAGTTATTTAATTTGGTTTTCTCTATTTTTTCGCAATTATTATACTTCCTCAATATTAGGCTTACTTGGTCGTGGGGACTAGGTGCCTTCATTACATATTCATAGTCGGTGAACTAGGGTCGTGACAGTCTACCGCCCTAGCCCTAAGCCCAAACGACGTCATATCAGGTAAACAAATCTTGGTCGTCGAGGTGTTCAGATCTAACGGCTACGAAGTAAGGTCCTCATGATATAAGAGTTTCCGAAGGGCACCCCCACCCCCTTCGTCTCTCATCAACCTCACACCTCACAAACCCTAGAGCCACCACCCTGATACACTCCGTCAAGCCCGCCGGTGGCAACGACTCAAACCACCCAAATCGTTACCAAATTCATACCACCAGCTCATCTCGACCCCCCTATCATGAATCCAACACTATCTTCCATCAAACAAGCCTGGATATCCTCAAATTTAAATATAAAACTATGAACCCTAGCGCCGCCACAAATTCTCCGGTGGCGGCGCCATCACCAAATCATCCCAAAATCACACCCTGTGGTCGCTTTATCCCCCCATCTAACATTCACCATCAAACCCTCTCAAAGGCCTCCAAAACCGGTCGAATTTCAAACCTAGGGTTTCTAAAGCCAAAGCCTGAATGGATCTTTGGAGTTTTCTGTTTTGAGTATGGTTGGAGTCTGTCTCAGGTCGTGGAAATTATCTAAGATTTTCTTTATCTTGTTTACTCCTGTTTAATAGATTCACTTTTCCCCTCATCCTCCTTTTCTTTTCTTTTCTGAGTCTCGAATTAACATAATGTTTGTCTTGATTAAATCAATTGCATAGATTTCAGTCTTCGTGTGTTTGTCTCAAGTCAATTAGTTTAGGTCTAGAACTATTTCAATTACGATTTAAGTCTAAGTATTTGATTGAGTTTCCGTTTGCATGTTAGTGCAAATAATAATGGAAATACCGTGTGCATGATGTTGCATTCAATTTTTGGTATTTTATCGAAGAATTCCATTTTTTTTATCCTAATAAATGTTCTTTTGCTTTGTTGGTTCTGTTTGTCAATCTTTAGGGATTCGTAGGGGGTCAGTTGTAAGTCTAAAAAACTATAGGGGTCTTAAGGACAAGGTCAAGGAAAATAATATCTGATTGGAAAAAGGGTAATTTAGGGATTTCTTATTAAGAAAGAATCAATTCTGTTAGGAGTGGAGCCTCTAGAAGATAGAAGAAACGTGAGTTTGTTGAGGATAGAATTTTCAGATTTCTTTGAGGGTTAAAAGGGTAAAAGTAATTGGGTAGGAGAGGGACAAAATGGGAAATGCTTGTTTTGGGATGGGGTTGCCTATATAAAGACCCTTTCTTCACTTTATCAGGGGGCATTCTGAAGGGAGGAAAAATCAGATTCGAAGAGTATTAAAAAGAGCTGAGAGCACACAACATTTAGAAAGCAAAAATACAAAAAAAAAAAAAATACAAAGAAAAACACATCAATTTTACTGTTTCATTGGTTTTGCATCCTAATTCAATTTCTGTTAATTCCTGGGTTTATTTGCGAGTTATTTGGGGTTTCAAGATGGTCTAGTTTGGATTTTGGTTTTGGGTTTGAGTTGAGTTTGATATTTGGAGCTAAATTTCAATATTGAATCTGGGGTGATTGATCTTGAGTTGCTGTTCTATTGATTGTCTTGCTGTTGACTGTTGTTGTTCCTCACTGCTATTGTCCTCATTCCTTCTATTGTTTTGTTCTCCAGGTATCTCTATAGCCTTTGGACATTTGAAGAATGTTGGATATGTAACCTGAGTGAAATTCAATGGAATGCAAGCTTATTTGATTTAGTTTTTTTTTTCTATCCTTTTACTGTTTCATGCTATGTAGTAGATATGTAATAATAGGTGTCTCATAAGCTTTTAAATGCTTAGTAATCCTTGTTTAAGATCAGTATTGATTTAAAATGTATATGTTCATATAACAAACACGGTTAACAAGCATGAGTATTTGTTTAGTTGAGCTTAAGAATGCTAGTATGCAAAGGGATTGGTCTATCAGTTATCCGGGATTGTGCTTTGAGCCCAGTAGCTTATTTGTTCGGTTTACATTGTACTTTTTTTTTCATAAAGGGGTTTGATTGATGCTTGCTAAAATGGAAATGGAATTGCAGTTAGTCAGTTCGTGTTAATCAATTAAGGATTAGAAGTAAAAATTTAGTTCAATCTCGTTTTTCTTATATCATGTTTAAATTGATTTGTGGCTAAACGGATTGGATATATATATAAACACCGATTCTAGAATTTGGGGCCAAGTGTTGGCCCAATTGATAATAGACCCAGCTAGTTGATTATGGTTGGGGTGTGTCCTTAGGCGACCAATCCCCTTTAAACATTGGGCTCTTCATGTTGAGCCCAACTCTGAAAGCATATATATCTAGGCTAGAGTTTGATGTGTGGTAATGCTGATTTCTTTCACATCGCTTTAGGGGTTGCTTCGTGTTTGCTTGTTAGTTTAGGTTTAAAAGTTGAAATTTTAGCATGGATGTTTCAATTAGAGTTTGGGAAATCTGCAGATTTTTCCAGTTCAAGCTGTTCATACGTTCCTAGTTTGAGAATTTTACTCTAGTGGTTGTTTAATTTCAATCATCAAGGTCTCCCCCCTCTCACAACCTGGGAAGTCTTTGCTTGATTTGGGCCTGCCTTGAGCCCAGTTTTGATTCCGGCTCAGCATGTTAAGGCATGTCTGTTTTTAGCTTTTGAGAGCCCTTATCTCAGACTCGCCTCTCATGTGGACGGGATCTTTTTGGGACCAGGATTGAAATAGTAGCTGGTCTGTTGTTAATTAAATGGTAGGTTTTGGGCCTTTCGAGCTAAGTAGCGGACTCGAGCTAAGGGTTTCTTCAGTAACGGAGATCGCCTTGTTCGAGTTCGGACTTGAGCTTAGGGCCCAATTTTCCTTAATGATAGTTAATTCATAATGTTAACAAATTAAGATTTTGTTTTAGAGGCAATTCTTATAGATAATATTAGTTCGTCTTTAGGATGTCCCTCTAAAACAAATTGAGGTGCGTCATGCCAAATAAAATCAGAAAATTGCGTGGCCCTATTTAATTACTTTATTAAAATATTTAGAATTCGGGACGCGCCATTTAGCGAATTTTCATGGCCTCCCACAAAGTTAATAACACGTTAGTCGCTTTAGGCGCATTCTTTAATAATCTTACCTTCCTAACCTCGGGTGTGCATTTCATGCGACCCAAATCCAAATCCCAAAACGTTGAATAAAATGTGTCGAGGATCCGGGTGTATTTCATGTGACGTGATCCAAAAACATGTTTTAAACGACGTTCAATTGCTTAAAATTTTAATTAAAAGCGATAAATTGGTCTAAAATGCACATAGGTTTGAACATGTATTAAAATCAGATTTTAGCCAAATATAGTATTTAAGCGACCATGCTAGAACCACGGAACTCGGGAATGCCTAACCCCTTCTCCCGGGTTAATAGAATTCCTTACCCAGATTTCTGGTTCGCAGACTGTAATACAGAGTCAACCCCTTCCTCGATTCGGGATTCAAACCGGTGACTTGGGACACCATAAATCTCCCAAGTGGCGACTCTGAATCTTTTAATAAAATGAATCCCATTTCGATTGTCCTTTAATTGGAAAAACTCCCTTTATTATACCTTTCACGGGGTGTAGTAGTGGAAAAGGAGGTGTGACAACTCTGGCGACTCTGCTGGGGATAAGAACCCAGAACTTTTGGTTCAGGGTTCAGAATTCGAGCCTAGTATAATTGTTATATTTGGCTTTATTTGATTTTCCTACATGTTTCATGATATATGTGCTAAATGTTTTACCGCTTTGATATTTGTTGAATTGTATATAAACTATTACGAATCCCTTCCTCTCTCTGAGTCTTCTACATCATGGAGAAGGGTGCACTTCGTGTAGCTTCTCTTCTGTTTAGAGTCTTTTCCCATTTAGAGCGAGGTTTGGATAAGTTGCTAAGCAGGCGGAGCTTCTGTGTCCCCGGTATGCTGCCTCCCCCTCGGCCCGAGTTGTCCGCTCGGGTAAGCCAGGTCTAGACCAATAAACCTAGGGTTTAAACCTAGAAGAACAAAACCTCATGTTGGATCCCTAGTAGGAACGTTTTTTTGCATCATGTGCATTTGACTTAGGGGACTCAACACAGGGGTTGGGTCCGTCTAAGATAGGTGACCTGAAATGAAAAGATCATCCTGATGCATCTTACGTGCTAGTTGTGCATTCATTTTCTTTGGATTTGCATGTTGACCGGCTTGTAGATAATGAGAGAAAATTGGAAAATAGCAGTGTTAGGGCTAAAGTGAGGGTAACCACTTGTCTGAAAAAAACCAATGCCCGAATAGCACCGAAATGCTGCCGGATTTTCGAAAAAATAAAAAAGAGGAAATATTTGAAAAAGAGAAAAAGATTTTCAAAATATTAGGTTTTGACAAATCTGCCCGAACTACGCTGGTTTGATTCTCATCGGATGTGAGATACATAGGCAACCCTTATCGGGTCCAACCTCCCTTTTGCAAAAATAACCAAAATACCAAAACCTTAATTTTTGTCAAAATAAGTCAGGTGACACTATTCTTGTTTAAAATATGCCGAATGTCCTCAAAAGGGCGCCGGAAGGCTGTTTTTGCAAGAACAGCCACCCTGAGTCATTTTTAAATTGTTGGCAGGCACAACGTTAAAATCTCCCTCCCGGAAGTGCTGAAAGGCCGTATCAGCAAAAACGAGTTTTTTGTTTTCTTAAATAAAAATTTTGAAAAAATAGTCACTTTTTCTCTCAAGTCAAAATGAGTCATTAAATAGCCAGTTTTCTTAAAATAGTCACACTTTTCCTTAAATTCCATTAAATAAATGTGCAGGATGACTAAAGTTGACATTGAAACCTTCTCAGTCCTGAGTAAGATCCCTTTGAAACTTCACTTATGGTGGAATGACTTGGGGAAAGGTAGCAGAGAAAGAGTAGTCAAGGTTTTGGGTGGTCTCGTTGGATTGTTGAATATTAAACCAAGGACGGACATTGTTGAAGCACTAATACCTTTCTGGGACCCAACCCGTAACGTATTCTGGTTCTCAGACTTCGAGTTTACACCCACACTAGAGGAGATTGCGGGATATGCGGGTCTCAACGGGAACCTTAGGAGTAGATACCCATTGGCACCACGACCAGTCACCCTCCATAGATTTTTGGACCTGTTGAGCATTAGTCGGGACATTCAAGATAGGCATCTGGTAGAAGAGTGTTGCACACTTCATTTCTTATACCACCTATATGGCAACCCGAGAGGTTTCGAGGAGCCTAACACCGGTTTGACACACGCCGAGAACAAAGATAAATGAGAGGCCCGGCGGGGATTGACTTTCATGGTAGCCTCTTTGGGAGTTACAATCTGTCCTCGAAAAGACGGTCACATCGACATTGGCCTTGTGGGAATGTTGGATGTTGCCATAAAGAAGTCTAACAGCACGATGGTCCCCCTGATTGTGGCAGAAATGTATAGAGCTTTGACCTTATGCCGAGAGGGTGTCAAATTCTTTCAGGGTTGTAATTTGTTGCTACAACTGTGGATCCAGGAGCACTTTTTTCATCGCATGGGGTATATGAACTATGGGTTAACCGGGTTGAGTTGTATCGAGGAGTTTGGAACCCGGGTAACAGGTATTAAGTTCCCCGAGGGCACCGAGGCTTGGTTTTCATGCTTGAGATCTTTGACTGCGGATAAAGTTGAATGGGCTTTTGGATGGATTCCAGCTACTGAAGTTGTATCCACATCGGCAGAAATACGTTATATTCTTTTGATGGGCATTCGAAGCATCCAACCCTACACTCCTTACCGAGTTCTGAGGCAACTAGGAAGATTACAAACTGTTAACAATGATGAAGACCTGAGTGGACATATCATTGAGTTAGGTCCAAAAGCTATATTTCCGGAAGGAAAAATCCGACAGATATGGAATGAGTGCAGGTACCTTGAGCCTAAGACTATAGTACAGGATCTGGCTAAAGGTGAAGTAGACTCCAAATACTTGACTTGGTTCGGCAAAAGGTTTCAGATTCCCAAGAGACCCGCCGAAAGGCCACATGTACAGCAATTCACTGACGGAGCCCAGGTCCAATGGGATTGGCTAGCCAAGGAAAAGGGATAACGGGCCAGGATAGGGGCGCTGGAGCAGCAAGTCCGAGAACTTCAATTTGAAAAGAGTGTGCAAGCCGCGGCAGATGAAGGTGACAAAAAGAAACTGACCTAAGAGAATGAAGCTCTCAAGGCTCAAACCTGACAAATGAAGATAGATGCTAAAAATCAAGAAAGAAGTCGGTCCGATGAGAGATTGATAAATGGGCTGGAAAAGCAAGTCTTAGAGTGCCAAGATGAGTTGGAGAAATCTGAGGAGAATATGGCAAGGCTCCGGGCTCAATGGGCAAAGAACACAGAGGAAAGAGTCCAATTTGTGCAACAAATGAAAAGAAATTATGAGGGAACCATTGCTAATCTGAAAAGAAAGATGAACACCCTTGAAGATAAGGCAGCCCGGCAGGATAGAGAATTTCAGGTTGAAAGGGAACAGTGCTATAGGCTGATGGCTGAGATGGAGAAAGACATAAAGCTGTTGGAAGACCATCATTTCCACGATTCCTAGGTGTTAGAGGCTCGCACCCAGTAGATAAGCCGGCTACTCCAGAAAAAGGCCATATTAGGGAAAGAATTAGAGACATTGCAGATTATATTTTCATGAAATGTCAAGCCGGCGAAAGAATGGGCCGTACCACTTTATTTGCTACAGTGATGACATTTGTTCGTCAGGTTATGAATGATTTGGAGCAGTTACAAAAGGGTCTTGCACGGAGGCCCGCGGCGATGCCGAATGATGCCCCGTGGGCCCCAGGATGTGAAGCTTTGATGTACTCTTGATCTAGTTTTTAATCATCGAGTCTGTATTTTATTATTTTGAGTCCTTTTTTGTAGTTTCCTTTTCAAGAAAAACAAGTAATCTAGTAGCTTTGTAATCGGAGTTTCATTAATGAAAATTTGAAAAAAATCCCAAAATGATCTCTTTATTTTTGCATTTAGTTGCAAGAACTACGCTTGTTCTGATTCATGCGGGGTCATGATATGTAGGCAATCTCCATAGGATTCGACCGAAACCAAAAACAAAAGGCAAATAAGAGAAAATAAAAAGAGAGCAAGAGAAAAGGAAAGAAAGAGTGGAAAAACAATTTTGAGGAAAGGAGAGAATAGGAACAAGAAAAACCAAGACAAGAGGAAAAGAAGGAAAAAGAAAAAAAGAGGGGAAAATAAGAGAGAAAAGCAAAAGAAAAAAGGGAAAGGAAAGAAACAAACAAAGGAAAAACAAGAGGGAAGAATGAGAGGAAAGGCATGGAAAATACAGAAAAAGGAAAGCCGGGATGATGCATGCAACCAAGCAAAGGCATAATAGAAATGGTTAACTGCTTAGGTGCATTCATTCCCCAAATGTGCGGTTACCTATCTGTTAATGCTTTAACCGCTAACAAAGTTGTCGTTGATGATGAGTCCAGGCAGGTGGTTAGTTGACTGGCATTCTGGCAACCCATTCCTACAACACCCACTCTAAGGATAAGTCAAACATGGTCAACCAGGAGTTAGAGGCAAGCATCGCCGACCCGTCTAGGGAGGGGGAAGAAGTGGATGTGAATGCAATTAAGGAGGAGATGTATAAACTGAAGCAAATGGTCGAGATGTACCATGCCTGGTCAAAGGGACATCTACCACCAGCCTACCCTGCTAACCCTGCCTACATCCCACCGTTGGCTCAGCCTCAAGATCCTCCCACAATGAACTCATCTCCAGCCTTCCCTACTTACCAGCAGTACTAAGGAACCACCTCCCAAACACCACCACCTACACCACCCAAACGAATCCCATGCCCTCCACCACCAACTACTCATGTGTTTGTGGCCCCTCCACCCGCCGCATTACACAGATCCTCTAGTGAACCTTTGTTCCAAACCCATGACAAACAATATTACCCACCTGAACCCACCTTAATACCACCAGAACCATGTCCTTACACTCCCCGTTTTGATCTCTCAGCCGAAACAGAGAAGCCTCCCAAAAACCCTGAACAGGAGGAGATGATTCGAAAGGTCAAGAGCTTGGAGCAATCATTCAGAAATATGCAGGGTCTTGGTGGTCAAGTAAGTATGGTATACAAGGATATGTGCTTGTTTCCCGATGTCCAGTTACCAACGGGATTCAAGTTACCCAAGTTTGATTTATATGACAGGCACGGTGATCCGGTGGCACATCTAAGGGGGTTCTGCAGCAAAATGAGAGGAGCTGGGGGAAGAGACGAGTTATTAATGGTATACTTCAGTCAAATTCTAAGTGGTGCAGCTTTGGAATGGTACACTCGACAGGATCATGCTCGATGGTACACTTGGGATGGTTTGGCCCAGATGTTTCATGCCACTTTCAGTATAATATCGAAATTGTCCCGAACCATCTGTCGCTGACTAAAATTGAGAAAAAGCCCGGGGAAAGCTTCAGAGAGTACGGCTTCTGGTGGAGAGAGCAGGCGGCAAGGGTCGATCCTCCAATGAAAGAAAGCGAGATGGTTGATTATTTCTTGCAAGCTTTGGAAACCACCTATTATGGTCATTTAGTGTCGGCAGTGGGAAAATCTTTCAACAAGTAGTGAAAATGGGAAGTATGGTGGAGGAAGGACTTAAGTCCAACAAAATCATGAGCTATTCGGCAATCAAGGAAACTACCCAGGCTATCCAAAGCGACACCGGAGGTGTATTAGGAAAGAAAAAGAAAGAAGATATTGCAGTAGTTGAATCAAGAGCTTGGTCCAGGGGCCCATCACCATATTACAACCAACCTCGACCCCATCCCCAAACCTACCCACACACTCCATATGGCCCACCACATCACTATTACCCACCTCCCAATCCTCACTTCTCTATCCACCATGCCCAAACATACCCCAACCTCCTACCCATGCGCAATGGTGCGCACCCACCCCACAAAATACTTACCCAACCTAGAGCACCTACCCACCTCCAAGAGCCTACAAGAATCCCTCTGGAGCAAGTTTTGGGGCCAGCCAAAATTTCAAGCAAGAGAGGGCACAAAAGCAGAAAACTTTCACCCCCTTGGAAGAGTCATACACCAATTTATTTCATAGGCTAAGGCAGTTGGGAATGTTTAGTCCAATTGAAGCTAAGTTGCCGAATCACCTTCCAAGAAATCTTGATCATTCGTTGAGTTGTGAGAATTGTTCGGGGGCACCGGGGCACGACATGGAGAAGTGTTGGAAATTGAAAACGGTCACCCAGGAGCTCATTGATACCCGCTGAATTGAGATGCAAGCCCCAGAGACGCCTAAAATCAATCAAAATCCACTGCCAACCCATCATGAGACCCATATGATTGAGTTGGTGCAAAAGGGAGAGCATAAGAAGCCTTCACAAACCATAATGATGATCAGGGCTAGTGAGGACAGGCCAAATGAGAAACCAACTAGTGGAAGGACATTGATCAAGGTGGAGGGAATAGTTAGTGAACCAGTTGTGGCGGTACAGAAAGAGTTTTCAAGCAATGTTGTAGTTAAACAAGAACCAGTTGTGGTGGTGAAAAGGGAGCCACCGAGCAATGTTTCAATAAAATAGGAACCGGTTGTGGTGGACAAGGAGCCTTTGAGCAGTGTTGCAGTAAAGTAAGTGCCAGCTAAAGTGGTGGTGCCAGGGTCAGCTACCAAGCCCGCTGTGATAGTAAAAGGTGCTCGCAAAAAGCTGGTTATTATCAAGCCAGTGACTCAATTACTAGTAATGAGTGAGAAGGCCCTTCCATGGAATTACGGTCGAGTGAAAGTGATGTATAAGGGAAAGGAAGTTAAAGAAGAAGTTTGTGAAACTCATGGGCTGACTCGTCCAGGAAGGTGTTTTGCCCCTGAAGAATTGAGAAGAGCTAAAATTGCCAAAGATAATCCATTGCTAGTAAAGAAAGTCGTAAGTGAAGAGGAAGCAGAAGAATTTTAGAAAAAGATGAAGGTGCAAGATTACTCCATTGTAGAACAGCTGAGAAAGACCCCGGCGCAGATATCGTTGCTATCATTATTGATCGACTCGGATGGCATCGCTGGGCACTGATGAAATTTTTGAATGAAGCCCATGTTCCTGATAAGATCTCTGTAAACCGCCTAGAGAAAATAGCAAACAAGATTTTCGAAGTTAACAAGGTTACATTATCTGATGATGAGCTGCCTTTGGAAGGCACTGAGCATAATAGAGCACTCTACCTCATGGTGAAATGCGAAGACTCTATGGTCACCCAGATGCTGATTGACAACGAGTCCAATGCAAACATCTGCCCTCTTTCCACCCTGGATAAATTAAAGGTAGACAATGAGAGAATCCATAAGAATAGCATTTGCGTGCGAGGATTTGATGGAGGAGGGAAGGACTCAGTTGGAGACATCGTGTTGGAACTGACGATAGGACCGGTTAAATTTACTATGGAGTTCCAAGTGCTCGACGTGGTTGTTTCTTACAATCTCTTGTTAGGCCGGCCCTGGATTCATACAGCAAAAACAGTTCCATCTACCTTGCATCAGATGGTCAAATTCGAGTGGGACTGGTAAGAAATTGTAGTGCATGGAAAAGACAGTTCGTGTGCTCTAGGTAATACCATCGTGCCTTTCATAGAAGCTGAGGACGACAAATGTCCATAGATTTATCAAGTCTTGGACACGGTATCAATTGAAAAGATCCCGGAAGGAGAGTGTATTCCTGTGCCAAAGGTGTCTGATGCATCCGTCATGGTGGCTTCGAAAATGCTGAAGAACGGATTCATACTTGGTAAAGGTTTGGGTGCCTCTTTGCAAGGCATCATACAGCCGGTATCTCTTCCTGGAAACCTGGATACTTTTCGTTTAGGCTTCAAGCCCACTGCTGCGGACATAAGGCGAGCTAGAAAGATGAAAAAGAAAGCATGGACCCTTCCAAAACCCATTCCCCGCCTTTCCTGTTCCTTTGTCAGGCCTGGTAATAAGAAGTGCCTAGCAACAACAATGCCTAATTTCGTGGTTGAACCCGACAAAGAGCTGATTGAGAGGTTTGAGAAGCTGTTTGGGGAGGTGAATGTGTTGGAGGCAGTAGAAGGTCCAAGCAAGGTAGATGTGCAGTTCGTGGGGCCATGGGCAAAGCTTAATAATTGGGAAGCAACTCCCCTTCCTACCCGGAGGGAGTCTTGGTAGTTAGTTTTGATTTCTTTTCAGCTTAATCTGGATTATTTCCAAGGTTGTAATTTGGATGTTATGTTTCATCCGTTTGGACGAGTTAAACCTTGTTATCTTAAAGTTTAATGAAATGCAATTTCCTTCCATTCCTGATAGTTTTAATTTTTGTATTTCTTTTCCTTCTTGTACATTCCCTTTTATGCTGGTTTCAATGATATGTCATGCATGAGGAGTCTTCGGCCCAACCTTAAATGCCAATCTAACTCAAAAATAATAATACAAGAAATTGAGTGTGATGACGAAGTAGAATATGTTGATGAGGAAGCTTTTGAGGAAATTAGTAAAGAATTAAGCCATTTTGAAGAAAAACCCAAACCTAACCTGAATGACACAGAAACAATCAACTTAGGGGATCAGGATAATGTACGGGAAATGAAAATAAGTGTCCGTTTGGAACCTTAGTTCAGAGAAGAGATAATCAAAGCATTGCTTGAGTACAAAGATGTTTTTGCATGGTCATATGACGATATGCCGGGTTTAAGCACTGACTTGGTGGACCACAAATTGCCCACCGACCCAGCATTCCCTCCTGTCAAGCAGAAGCTAAGGAAATTTAAAACAGATATGAGTGTAAATATCAAAGAAGAGGTCACCAAGCAGTTTGAGGCAAAGGTCATCCGGGTCACACGGTACCCCACCTGGTTAGCCAATGTTGTGCCTGTGCCAAAGAAGGATGGAAAGACCAGAGTGTGCGTTGATTACCATGATCTCAATAAGGCAAGTCCAAAAGACAACTTCCTACTGCCGAACATCCACATCTTGATTGATAATTGTGCGAAACATGAGATTGGTTCCTTTGTGGATTGTTACGCGGATTATCACCAGATTTTGATGGATGAGGAAGATGAAGAAAAGATGACATTTATCACGCCCTAGGGAACATATTGTTACAGGGTCATGCCATTTGGTTTTAAGAACGTAGGGGCAACATATATGAGGACGATGACCACCATGTTTCATGACATGATACATCGAGAAATTGAGGTCTATGTTGACGACGTGATCATAAAGTCGAGGAAGCAGTGTGACCATGTCAAGGACCTGAGGAAATTTTTTCAGAGGCTCCGCAGCTACAACCTCAAGCTTAATCCAGTAAAGTGTGCATTTGGTGTCCCATCTGGGAAACTGCTAGGGTTTGTGGTCAGTCGACGCGGTATTGAGTTAGGCCCGTCCAAGATTAAAGACATTTAAGAGCTACCACCGCCAAAGAACAAAACAGAGGTGATGAGTTTGCTTGGAAGGTTAAATTATATCAGTCGGTTCATTGCCCAACTCACAACGACTTGTGAGCCCATCTTTAAGTTGCTAAAAAAGGATGCTGCGGTCAGACGGACTGATGAATGTCAGGCAACATTTGACATGATTAAGGAGTATCTGGCCAATCCACCTGTGTTGGTCCTACCGAAGCTGGGAAGACCCTTGATTCTTTATCTGATAGTTTTGGATAACTCTTTTGGCTGTGTATTGGGGAAACATGACATCACGGGGAAGAAAGAGCAGGTGATTTATTACCTCAGCAAGAAGTTCACATCTTACGAGGTGAAGTACACTCAACTTGAGAAGACGTGTTGTGCCTTAACTTGGGTAGCACAGAAATTGAAACATTACTTATCATCCTATACCATATATCACATCTCTCTGTTGGACCTATTAAAGTATATTTTTCAAAAGCCCATGCCCGCAGGGAGGCTCAAAAAATGGCAGATCTTGCTCACGGAATTTGACATTGTCTATGTGACCCGGACTGCAATGAAAGCACAAGCGTTGGCTGATAATCTGGCCGAGAATCCAGTTGACGAAGAATATGAACCTTTGAAGACATACTTCCCTGATGAAGAGGTAATGCATGTTGATGATTTAGAACAGGTCGAGAGGCCAGGATGGAAACTGTTCTTTGATGGGGCTGCCAACACAAAAGGCATCGGGATAGGAGCAGTACTTATTTCTGAGACAAGGCAACACTACCCTGTTACAGCTCAACTTTGTTTCTATTGCACCAATAACATGGCAGAATACGAGGCATGTATCTTGGGTTTGAGGTTGTCTATAGACATGGGCGTCCACGAAATCTTTGTCATGGGTGACTCGGACCTTCTGGTGCACTAGATTAAGGGGGAATGGTGTTGATACCCAATTTTTCCTTATGTATTTTTATACTCAAAATACTTTCAAAACAGCATGTATATGCATATATAAGCATCCCCAAAGGTTTTGGTATTTTTCCAAAATTTTTAAAGATTTTAAAAACCAATTTATGGCCTATTTTGTACTATAAAATCCAATAATTATTCCCAAAACTTGTCATTTTGGGTGAATAATTTATTTTATTTTCACATCTACACAAAAATATAATTTACATGATTTTTACATAATTTTACAAGTCCATTGGTATTTTTAAACTAAAATTGCATGAAATTGCAATTTTAGCCTATTTCTCGATTCAATGGTATTTTCAATCACAAAATCATTCCCAATATTTTTTAATTAATACTTACATATTGTTTATTAAATTAGTATTTTTAATCTTAATTTTAAGCAGCTTTTACTATTTTTATAAATTCAAAATGGGAAAAGTGGCTATTTCAATTGTAGCCCATTTTACTTTCAATTATAGCCTGATTTGCACCCCAATCCACCCCCCTAATTAAACGACCCAATTTCGTTTCCTACCCGACCCAGACCCGATTAAAACGAACCCGCCCGGACTCCATTTTAAATCGTGGCCGTTGATTGTTTTAATCAACGGTCCACGTTTGCCCTTACCTTTTTAACTCAACCCAACCCCCAAACCCTAATCACTTCTCACAAAACAGCCGCCAGTAAACTCTCATCCTCTCAGATTCTCTCAAATCCTCTTCGAAACCCTAGCCCCTTTCCCACCGATTTCCACCGTATGTCACCGGAAACCATGGCATCTCAGGCTCTGGGTAGCCTGTACCTACCCCCACGTACCTCTATGCTCTTTTTTCTCGAGGTTTCAGAGTCCGACTTTGAAGACCCTGGCTCAGAATCTTTCCGATTCAAGTTCGACGACCCTTTCCGGCTCATCTCCGGCGAGTCCTAGCCCTGTGAGTCCATCTCTGACTCAGGACCAGCCCATTCCAGGCCTTTCTCATTTCTAGGGTTTTCTCTGAAACCCTAAGCCCTCGAGGTATTCTTTGTTTCTCTCTAAGATCTGCTCTAGATCCGTGCTATTTTCTAAGATTGTAAAGTATTTTTCACATCTTTTCGATTTTTTGTTTTCAAAACTGTTCATCTTCTTAAAACTTAGGGTTTCCGTGATTTTTTATACTTGTTCTACTGCTATATCTTATATTTTTACTTTGCTAAGTGCTTTCACTATGGTTTTCTGTGTATTTTCTTTACTGTATTTTCCTAGGGTTTCTAAGGATTTCTTTTACTGTGTTTGCTTCCATGAACTGTATGTGTTCTTTGGGTTTTCTTGAGTTTATTTTGATTGATTTTCTATGCTTCGTCTTTGCATGTAAGCTGTGGGGGAAAAACCCTAAATTTTGGCGGGTTTTTCAACCATTTGTGCACGATTGTTTGATTCTTGTGCTGCTTCTTGACTGATTTCAAAACCCTAAATTCATCTTATGTTTCTGATTCTTGCTAAGCTTTGCAAGACCTCTTTATTTCTCGCATGTCTATGTTCTTCTATTTGATCACATGACTACACTGTTCATCTAATTCTAGCCTCGTATGTTTAAATTTATGCAGTCTCTATAATCAGACCTTTTCCTCCCTAAACTACCCTTAAGTTTTGGATTGATTTCCATATGAGCATATTTGATTCTTTCCTCGTCTAATTTGGACCAATTTTCCGGCTTAATTCATTATTAAGCTTGAATCTTTAATTCCTCCTATGTGATTGATTGATTTTACCCTTACCTTATTTATCTAACCGTGTATTTTCAAAAGCTTCTCCTATGTATTTACCCTTTACTATGCAATGTGTTCTTGATTTTTCTTTCCTTAAAAACAACTCTGCTCTCTCCTATTCAAATTTGAATTCCTTAATTAAAGGAGTTCCCTTCTTCTAATTGATTCTGATTGGTATTGAATTATATTCTGCCTTACTTATCACCTGTTTTCAAACTATAAATACCCTACTCCATTTCTTTAGAAGAAGGAGAACAATTGAGCTCAAAACACACACACACACTCAAAGCCCTCTCTTCTTATTTGTGCTATTGTTCTGACTAGCCGGCTGAAAGCCAAGGCAAGAATTTGGAATCTCTTTTGCTTCCTTCAAGTGTTTGCTGAAGGGTTTCTGGCTATTTTACTGCTCTATTTATTCTGTTATTTGGAACTTGCAACTGGTAGGTTTCTATAATTTAAATACTGTTTCCCAAAACTATGTGTTTACTTCTCCCTTTTACATAACCTCTCACTACATGTTTTCTTGCATTGTGTGACTATTCATTAGTCTGTTAAGCCTTCCTTCATGCTTCTACATCTTTAAAGTGCTATTATGCTCTTCTTATGTGAATGCTTTCATGTGATCCCATTCCCTTTAACCCCCTTTTATGTTTGAGTATTGGTTCTAGTCTGAGGTTAACACCCTATTGCTATCCTTGACTTGGGATCAGGTTCTCTTGAACCTTTACTCAAATCAGTCCCATTCCCTTAACCCCCTTTATGTGTTGAGCCTTGACTAGGGTCTGCACCACCCAGACCCCTGTCTGACTTCTAAAAGTCTGCTCTTTATTTGCTTGATTTAAGTAAAGGGTCAGGGGTGTGCCAGTCTTAACCATGGCTCGGTATGACCATCCTTTGCTTTGGTTTCCTCTAATCCCCTCACTCTACACTCATTCTTAGTTCTTTAAGTTCTTCCCCCCTATGGTAAGCCATGCTTAGGGACCCTAGGGTTCCCTCTGAACTTGGATGCTAAGGGCTGGTAATTCCACACATTGGACTGCTCTGTTACCACATTAAATCTTTAGGGTGTTAGCATTGCCTAGGCTTCCTGAAAGCCCTCGGAACTTTGAAACACTCCAAGAGAAGGCCTTGGAATCTGGAATCCGGATCTGGTGAAACATATGTTATTGGGTATTAAGATTGAATTAGGCTTCTCGGATCTAGCTGTAGGCTGTAATATATTTTGTTTACTTTCTTTTGGTTCTGTAACGATCTTGTAAAAGAATTTGGGGAATATTAATGAACGGGTGTGGGAGGGGTTTATATTACTTGCATAAGT
>MU769502.1:596-14877 GCA_026770625.1 Nicotiana glauca
AAAGCTCTTATGGCCATTGGAGAATCAGAAGATGAGCAGGAGGCTCAAGTGAAAGAGAGTAGCCAAATATGGTACATGGATAGTGGCTGTTCAAAACACATGGATGGGAACATGGACCAGTTCCTTTCACTTGAGAACCTGAAAGGAGGTAATGTCTCCTTTGGAAATGGAAAGAAAGGTGAGATCATTGGGGTTGGAAAGGTAGGTAAGATAGACTCTCATTCCATTGAGAATGTCTACTTGATATATGGCTTGAAATATAGCCTAATTAGTGCGTCACAACTGTGTGACAGAGGTAATCTTGTATCCTTCACCTCTACCAAATGTTTTGTGATTAACCTTACCACTGACAAGATTGTTTTGTAGGGAAGAAGAGTTAACAATATTTACATTGTACATTTGTCAACTCTTTCAAAAAGTAAACTCACTTGTCTAAGTGTGCTAGTTAATGATCCCCTCCTGTGGCACAAAAGACATGGCCATGCCAGTCTAAATCAGCTAAACAAATTAGTCTCCAAGGACTTGGTGATAGGGTTACCTAATATCAGGTTCAAGGAAGACAATGTTTGTGAGGCATGTGCAAGGGGGAAGCAGGTAAGGTCATCCTTCAAATCCAAGAAAGTGGTAAGTACTTCCAAGACGTTGGAACTGGTTCATATGGATCTTTGTGGTCCAATAAGAACCATGAGCAGAGGTGGAAAGAAATATGTGATGGTGCTTATTGATGATTATTCTAGATTTACCTGGGTACTATTTCTAACATCCAAAGATGAGGCATTTGAAATGTTTACTATTTTTGTTAGAAAAACTCAGAAACGATTAGGAAATCAACTTGCATCCATTAGGTTTGATCATGGAACTGAATTTGGAAATGTAAAATTTGCTGAATATTGTGATGAAAATGGTATAGATCATAACTTCTCTGCCCCTAGAACTCCTCAGCAAAATGGTGTAGTTGAAAGAAAGAACAGGACCTTTGAGGATATGGCAAGGACCATTCTTCTCTCTAGAAAATTACCCTATAGCTTCTGGGCAGAGGCTGTAAACACTGCATGTTACATAATCAATAGATGCATGACTAGACCTCTTGTTGAGAAAACTCCCTATGAGTTACTTAAAGGGAGAAAACCAAACATATCCCACCTTAGGCATTTGGTTGCAAGTGCTATGTGCACAATAATGGAAAAGACTCCCGAGGTAAGTTTGACCCAGAAGTGATGAGGGAGTATTCTTGGGATATTCTTCCCATAGCAAAGCATATAAAGCATTTAATAAAAGAACTCTATGTGTAGAAGAAATTGTGCATGTTGTATTTGATGAAACCAACATTCTTTCCGAGAGACAGGAACATGAAGATGAAGCCATTGGCTTGGTAAGAGAATTGACTGAAGCACCATCAAAAGAAGGAATAGGTGATGGAACATGTTATTCCAGTCTAGGCAACCTGACAGGGGGAACTAATCAGGGAGAAAACGAAACAAACTCTTTACAAGAACCTGTTCATGAACCTGTTCCTCATCAACAGAACACAGGAGAATCATATAGTAGAAACCAGTTGTGGGTGAAATCTCACAAGTATCAAAGTTCTCATCCCATTGAGAACATTATTAATGATCCAACATCTGGAGTCAAAACTAGATCACAATTAAAGAATTTGTGTGCATTTGATGCTTTTCTATCTCTTATTGAACCTAAAAATATTGTTGAGGCTTTGCAGGATGCAGACTGGGTCAATGCTATGCAGGAGGAACTAAATCAATTTGAAAGAAGTCAAGTATGGAATCTAGTTCCTAGACCCAAGGACAGGTCAATCATTGGCACCAAATGGGTCTTCAGGAATAAACTTGATCAAGATGGAACTGTTACAAGAAACAAGGCAAGGCTGGTAGTTCAGGGCTACAGCCAAGAGAAAGGCATTGACTATGATGAGACCTTTGCTCCAGTTGCAAGACTAGAGGCAATCAGACTCCTCATTGCCTTTGCAGCACATATGGAATTCACCCTCCATTAGGTGGATGTCAAAAGTGCCTTCCTAAATGGCTACCTCAAGGAGGAAGTGTTTGTGAAACAACCTCCAGGATTTGAAAGCAAGGAATGTCCTGAGCATGTGTACAAGCTGGACAAAGCTCTATATGGGCTCAAACAGACCCCAAGAGCTTGATATGAATGACTATCAAAATTCCTACTGGAGCATGGGTACAAAAGAGGTAAAATTGACAGCACTTTGTTCCTAAGGGAAAAAGGTAAAGACCTCCTTGTTGTACAAATATATGTTGATGACATAATATTTGGGACCACTACTGATAGGTTGAGTAAGGACTTTGCAAAATTAATGGGAAGTGAGTTTGAAATGAGTATGATGGGTGAACTAAATTTCTTCCTAGGCTTGCAGATCAAACAAAGTCCAAATAGGACCATGATCCATCAGCAGAAGTATACAAAAGAACTAATCAAAAAGTTTAAAATGGAGGACTGCAAAGAAATAGATACACCTATTGCAACTGCCACTAAATTAGATATTGATGAACCTGGTTCATCAGTTGATCAAAAGTTGTATAGGGGTATGATTGGTTCACTTTTGTATCTTACTGCTAGCAGACCTGACATTGTTTTCACTGTAGGACTTTGTGCTCGTTTCCAGGCAAATCCAAAGGAGTCACATTTGGCTGCTGTCAAGAGGATACTAAGATATCTGAAAGGCACCACAGATTTATGCCTTTGGTATCCCAAAGGTAGTAATTTTGATCTGGTAGGATATGCTGATGCTGATTATGCAGGTTTCTTAGTGAACAGGAAAAGTAATTCAGGTATGGCACATTTCCTGGGGTTATGTCTAGTGTCATAGGCTACTAAAAAGCAAAATTCAATAGCCCTGTCTACTGCTGAGGCTGAATATGTTGGTGATGCCTCTTATTGTGCTCAATTGCTATGGATCAAACAACAACTGGTAGACTTTGGAATTGAAGTGGGGGTGTATTCCAATATTTTGTGATAACACTAGTGCCATAAGTATGACAAAGAACCCTGTTCATCATAAAAGGACCAAGCACATAGATATTAGACACCACTTCTTAAGAGATAACTATGAGAAAGAGTTAATCTCCATAGAATTTTTTGCTACTGATAAACAAATAGTTGACATCTTCACTAAAGCACTGAGTAGAGAAAACTCTGAAAGGAACAGGTTGGAATTAGGGATGATTAAGATCACCTAAAAGGTCCAGTTTAGAATGCACAATAAAAAAATTTGAAAAATGAAAAGAAAACAATGAAAAAAAAATTGGTTAGGAGTTCTTAATTCAATGTAAATATCTAGACTAATTCTTACTCAGTCTCATATTTTAATTAGTATACTCATGTGACATGTGTTTATATGAATCTTTAATCTCTTACAAAGTTTTTCTATTCTGATATTTGAGACATGATCAAGAGAAGCTTTACTTGAAGAACCTGGTTCATCAGTATATGTTCATGAGAAACTTCAGGTATGTTTCTATACTTTGCACAATTAGAAAGATAAAATTACCAATCATGAGCAGAAGTCCTAATTACACCAAACTTTCATAAATTCTATCCGTTGAGCATTGAACCAGTTTCATTATCCTAGAAGTCTAACTAAAACGGGATTTTTTTCTTAAAAAATAGCGTCACTCATTAATCTCTAAAGAGACCAGAATTCTAATTTGATTAGACTCCTAATTGACTACTGAAAAGGCTGCCGTTACAGGCTTAATCATGATCCCTCTTTAAATACACTCCACACCTTCTCTCATCACTCAAAACCGTCATTCACTTCTCAAATACTTCTGATAAACCCCTTTCTTCTCCAAAAATTCCCAAAAGATTTCCAGAAATTCTCCACCATGACTAATCCTCAAAGACAATCCTGGAACTCCCCCACCTGTTTCCCCTAATACTTTATCATCAACACCTCCAGTTGAAACCCTAAAACCTAAATTTCGCCGGCAAAAGATGTTAGCCAGAAAAATTGTAGCATCCGACTCTCTCAGAAAAACATTGAACTAGAAATTAAAGGCTAGTCAAAGGAAAGAGGTTTCAGCTGAAGAATCTGACTCAAGCTCTGAGTCTGAAAAGTTCATCTCTGCTAGTGAAGGAGAAGAACCTGGGTCTTCTGATAATGAAAAGGGTCAAGAAACCCCAGGTGAGGTAAACACCTGTTATGTATTTTATAATGTAGTAGAGAAGGAATATAGTAGGTTTGTGTTGGTGGGTTCTGTGAAAAATGCTGAAGGGGCTGAGTCTAGTAGGAGGAGAAAGAAAAAGAAAGGGGAGGTTCTTGCTATTTGTGGTAGAGGAGAAGAAGGTGGCTTAAAGTCAGGGGGGAAGCGGATGAGGAGAGGTTGCTGAGGGACTTGTTCAAATGAGTAGGGAACAAGAAGAATGTGGTTCTTCTGTGGAGGAGACTTTAGCAGATATTCTAAAGAAAGTAGGGGCCAGTTATGACCCAAAGAAGCACAAGGCATCTTCACAAAGGACCCCAGTTGCTTCTGAACCCTCAAAGAAAAGCAAAGTAACATGTCCCAAGACTGCTACTACTTCTGTACCTAGGGGAAGAGCTGCAAGGAGAAAAGTAAGGCAAAGTGAAGCAGAACTAGAGGAAGCATTAGAGAAGAGTAAGAAAAAGAGGAAGGAAAAGGGAAAAGAAAAGGTAGTGGAAAGTTCTGAGGCTGCTGAAGAAGAGGAGGGGGAGATGGAACTGGCCCATCAAGAGAGAGGTAGAACTGTGGAGGTTCCCACTGACAAACCAAAAAGAACCAAGACTCCTGCAAAGAAGTCTTCAAAATCTGTACCTGCTGAACCTTCTTTGGCTAGAAGAACTAGGTCTGCAGTAAAGGGAAAACAAGTAAAAATTACTGAAGAAGAAGATGAAGAGTGGAGTGGAGAAGAAGAAGAGGAGAAGTCTGAACAAGAGCAAGATCGTTTTGTTATTTTTAGCAGGAGGAAGATATTGAAGGGAAGGCTGCTGAAAGACCTGGAGGAGCCAAGCATGCTTAGGTTGTTGGATGTTTTAGCTGCACAGGGTTGGAAGGACATGGTCCTTCAGATGGATGGATGACTATCCAGAAGAGAGCTGATTGAATTCATGGCAAATGGCTCTGTGAAAAATGGGCTAGTGACCAGTGTGGTGAAAGGTGTGAAGGTGAAGTTTGATGCACCTGAATTGGGCAGGATCCTAGACATTCCAAGTGAGGGCTATGATGATTACACCAGGTAAAGGTGGACTTGTCTAGATGATCTACCCACCGCACTCCAAATCACCAGGAACTTCTGTGATATAAAGGATGCTGAAGAGATGCCTGAAGCAAGATTTGTTCAAAAGAGTGAAATGAAGCTAGAACATAAAGTGATCTTTGAGTTTGTGAACAAATGCATGTTGCCTAGATAGGAGAGGAGGCACACTGCAAATTACATGGACCTGGTTCTCATGGAGTGTCTTGTGAGGGGTAAGTAGATTAATTGGCCTGCTTTCACAGTAAAACTGATGGACAGAATCATCAATGGTTCAAAGGCTCATGCTACTCCTTTTGGATTCATTCTAACAAATGTACTGGACAGGCTGAACATTCCTTTGAAGAAATGGGAAATGGCCTCCAGTAAGGAGCACTTTGGAATCCAGACTCTCCAGGCCTGTGACTATCTGCTAAGTGTAGCCCCTATTGAACCTGGTTCATCAGTGAAGACTCCAGTGAATAGCAAGGTTAGGGCTTTGGTTCAAGAATGTGGGAACAAAGATGCTGAGATTGCTAGGCTTGAGGCTCGTGTGGCTGAGTTGGAAGAAGAAAGGAATGGGCTAAAAGCAGAACTAGAAAAAGAGAAAGAAATGAGTTAAGGGATGCTACAAACAATGCTCAACCTACTCCAATCCCAACCCTCTAGTTCTTCAAAGCCTTAGCCCTCTTTGTCCTAGTTCTGAACCAGTTCAATTAACCCCCAGTGACCCAGATTAGGGATTTTTCTTGTTTTTGCTCATGGTTGGTCGTTTTTGTTCTTTCTTTTTGTGGACTGTCTTGTAGAAGCACTGCCTTATCAATGACAATTTGCACTTCTCTTGTTTTATGATGATTCTGCTCTTAATAGTTATATTTGTCAAGTTGATTTTGATTAACTAAAGTATGTTTTCACTTGCAGCTGCCCCAGTGGCCATGAGTAATGATTAATATTCTGGGATTCACATGTTTATGCAACTTTTCGATGATGCCAAAAGGGGAAAGATGAGATTGTGCTTAAAAATAAATTGTGTGTATATTTTCTAAACAGTGATGTTTATGAACTAATTAAATCTGGCCCTTAATGATAAGTTAAATTTTTCAAGTGATGATATTTTAGCTGAGTTCCACAGGTTCTCTGATTAGTAAAAGCACAGAGTTTGTCATCATCAAAAAGGGGGAATTTTTTGGCCTAAGATCAGTTGAAGTTTTGAAGAATGACAAAAATAAACTCAGTGAAGGACCAGGTCCATCTTAGGAGACACAGTTGTTATGGCCCATGCACATGAGATGCACGTGAAGAAGATAAGTCCTTGAGGATCAAGCAGTAATATCTTCTGAATATCTTCTAAACTGATCGAAAAGATTACATATGGGATAAGGAGAAGATGTCACCTCATAAGAAGAGAACACATCCGGATAAGGGTTGGAGTTTGGATTGGTCTAGGACTCAAACTCAATGGAGGATCAAAAATTGAGTTACAATCTAACTCTAATTACTAATCTAATAAATAACTGAGTTGTTCTCCTTTACAGGTATGCACATACGCTGAAGTTAAGAAAAATTGAGAGCAGAAGAGCAAGGCTATTTTGCAAGCAATTTATGTGAGATTGAGTGTACACGCCTCCAGCTACTTGAACAAAATAGAAGAACCATTTCCATTGAGTTTATTCTTATTCTAGTTCAATTGTAGTAGGTGATTTAAAATTTGTACCTTTCCAGCTTTCATAGAAGCAATTGTATTAGGTACTTTGAGTATTCAAGTTAGAGTTAACTTGAAAGTGTCGCAACAGTTGAGGCTGTGTGCCACACTAGGATTAGAGTTAATCCTTAGGTTTACAAGAGTTTTGTAAATGCTGTTTTTGGCTCATTGAGTTTAAGGGATGTTTGGAAAAATCCTACTGAGTAGTAGGTCATGGTTTTTTCACCTTTTGATCCAGGTGTTTTCCACGTAAAAATCCTTGTGTTCTTTTATTTTCTGTATTTTAATTCTGCAAACAGTAGTAGTTAGAACACCTAGAAGAACCAGGTTCTTCTAGATCGAAAATTGGGTACCACACAAATCACCCCCCTCTTGTGTGGTATTGAAGTTTGGAACATCATGCATAAATTGCTTCATATTTACTATTAAGTAAGTAAATATAGCAATATCTAGTACTGCCATCAATAAAAGTTATGAAATACTTTTTCCCACCGCGTGATGTTATTGACTTTATATCACAAATATCTGTCTGAATTAATTTCAAAGGATTTGAATTCCTTTCAACTGACTTATAAGGATGCTTAACATACTTCGATTCCACACTTATTTGACATTTCGAGTTATTGCATTCAAACTAAGGAAATACTGCCAAATTAATTATTTTTCGCAAAGTTTTGAAGTTGACGTGGCCTAAACATTCATGCCACAAATTATTTGAATCAAGCAAATAAGAAGAAGCTGAAATTTTATTCATATCAATGGCAATTACATTGAGTTTGAAAAAGCCCTCAGTAAGGTAACCTCTTCCCATATATATTTTTTTCTTACTAGCTACAATCTTATTGGAAACAAAAACACACTTAAAGTCATTCTTGACTAGAAGTGTTGTTGACACTAAATTCTTCTGCATTTCAGGAACATGGACATCATTTAGAGTCACAATCTTGCCAGAAGTCATCTTCAAAGCTATCTTGCCAGTTCTTTCAATTTTTGCACTAGCAGAATTTGCCATAAAAACTGTCTCGTCGGGTCCAGCAGGAGCATAAGAAGTAAACAACTCCTTGTTAGCACAAACATGATGAGTTGCCCCTGAATCAATCCACTATTCTCTAAGATTTTCGACTAGGTTGCATTCCAAAAGCATGACACATAAATCGTCTATTTCATCATTCATCTCAATCATTTTTGCTTGGCTTTCTTCTTATCCTTCTTTGGTGCATGACATTCAGCAGCCTTGTGTCCAACCTTTCCACAGTTGTAGAAATTACCTTTGAACTTCTTTTTTCTTGGGAAATTCTTTGGTCCAAACGACTTCTTTCTCTTTTTACTCATTGAAGCTTCCTCAACAATATTTGCACCCATTATTTTTGAATTTTCACGAGACTTCTTTTCAGCAGCCTTGTTGTCCTCTTCAATGCTTAGGTAACATTAAGGTCTTTCAAGTAGTTTTTAAAGTCCTTCCACATCGGAGGCAACTTTTCAAAAAATACCGCAACTTGAAACGCTTCATTTATGACTACACCTAGAATCATAAATTTAAGATCAATAATATAATCAATATCTTTAACAAAAATATTGATTCGATTTATACCTTCGACAAGGAGGTCATGAATGATGACTTGCAGTTCCTGAACTTGAGTTATGACATATTTACTGTCAACCATTTTAAAGTCCAAGAACTTTGCGGTAACATACTTCTTAAGTCCAGCATCTTCCATCTTGTACTTCTTTTCAAGAGCATTCCATAACTCCTTTGAAGTTTTCATGACACTGTAAATGTTGTACAAGTCATTTTCCAAACAACTCAATATATAATTTTGCACAAGAAGTATGCCACTGTCAACGCAAACTGCTCATTAGCAGGAGTCTCTTCTCCCAAGACTGGAACGTCCTCACTTATAAAGTGCTGCAGACTGAGTGTGGTCAGGTAGAAGAACTTTTTCTATTGCCAGTATTTGAAGTCCACACTGGAAAACTTTTCGAGCTTTTCTGTCGGTGCCATTGCTGGTGCAGGCGTTGTGCGACTTGAAGACGCAGTAGCCATTGCATCAGTGGTCATTCCAACAGAACTATTTTGTTGCTCCGTACTTGTTGTAAATTTTTTGTAAAAGAAATTGACACAACCTGAATTAGTATATCGATGTAGTGTTTATATCTTCAAACTAAATACAAACAATCGAGTAGAAAAGGGATTTTAATCTCGGATTGAGTAGAAAGTTGCAAATACTTTAAAGTTTAATCTCAAACTGGAGTAGAAATCTGAAGATTTTAATCTCCAAAACCGGAGTAGAAAATTACTAAAATTTTAGTCTCCCAAACCAGAAGTAAGATGAATACAAAAATAAATATTAAATTCCTTAAGCTTGTTATTTCTCTGTATTCAAAACCAGAAAACTAAAAAAATATTAGTTTAAGAAAACAAATTTGTTGTATTTCCATAATTTTTTTGTATGTCCTTAAGAAATTTAATCCCCTCACAGTTTCCTGAACTTTGGCGAACTCAAATGGTGGAGCAAATCATATAAAATTCTTACGTTTTTGATTTGAAAAATAATGCAAAATGAAGAAGATAGAAGGGATAGATTTTTAGATTTTCGGTGGTGAAAAATGAGGCTGAGCCTCTCCATTAATAGCTGATAATAGGTGAATTTAACTATAATTAGGCCCTAAAGAACCACCTTCTTGTAGAGTTTTGATGATAAAAGTGATAACAAAATGCTCTGATTAGTGCTTTTCATGCTTTGCAGGTGATGTATGACAAGAGAAGGCTATGGAGTACTTTTGGGATCAAATATGGAGAAAAAGAGGCCAATCGTAAAATTCCGCCAAGTGAAGCACGAGAAGCAGCTCAAGCCAGGCCTGAAAAAGGACTGCCACGGTTCCACCACGACCGCAGTAGAAGATGGTCGTGGATAACTGAAGATTCAGAGAGCGTGTTTGGCCGCGGTTTAACCACGAACGCGGCGGAACCGCGGCAGGGGGGAAAAACTTCAGGGACCTAAGTGCAAAATACAAGATTTTTAGCCCAAAACCTTATTTTAAACACTAGACTTCGCCCAAAGGAGGCAGGTATTGATTTAGAGAGTATTTTGGCAAGGAAAACAATTGTGAAAGATCACCCAAAACATCTTTCTTCTTCTTCTTTGATTTTTCTTGCAAGTTTATTGATGAATATTGTTTTAGTTTATTTACCCATAGTTATGATTAGCTAAATCTTTTGTCTAAGGTTTTGATGGAACCTATTGAGGGATGAACTTCTTGTTTATGTGAATACAAATTTCTAGTTTCAATCTCTATTTGTTCAACTATGTATTTGTTTTAGTTAATTGAAAGGATCCTCAATTAGTTGTGCCTATGTAGTGTGCATAACTCGGGAGAGAGTGCATATTTAGGTTATTGTTGAACAACACCACTCCCAAAGTATAAGAGGGATCTATAACTGCGGGTTTAAAGGCGGGATTAGAGATAACGAAGCCTTGGGTGTAATCTTAAGTGAATTGTGATAAATAAAGCTAGCTAGTGTATCTCGGGAGAGTGCATTTAGTATATTACTGTGATTACTCGGGAGAGATTTACGGTAAGAAGAGTGTTCATGATTGATAGAATGTGTTGGTGAATTTGTATGAAACATAAACAGAAGGAATTCCATCAGTAGGGGAAATCAATACCTTAGAACCTTCTCATTATTGTTTACAACCCAAGCATATTTAGTTTACAGCTGTTTATTTACTTTCAATCTTAGTTATTAAATAAACCATCAATTGTCATTCATAAAGTTTGAGAAGATTGACTAATAAGAATTTAGCACTCTAAAGGCTACAATTGATACGTTAATTCTTTGTGGGATTCGACTCTGGGCATAATACCCCGGATTATATTTACAACGCCCGCTTAGTCTTTTAATAGACACAGTTGAGCATGATCAAATTTTGGCGCCGTTGCCGGGGAATTAACGGTATTATCAATTATAGTTGGAGGAAAATACAAAATTCTTAAGTATAGTCAGTTTTCTCTATACCCAACTTGTGAATATTTGTGTAATTAATTTTTCTTACCTTAGTCTATTTTTATTTTTTGTTTCTTGTTTATTTTCTTAGTTTTGAAAAATGAAATCATATAATAAAAATTGGTCGGATGGTAGTTGTTCATACTTTGATGACCCTTGTCCTTATTATGGAGGACCACACTCGTGGCAAAATTGTTTAAATTCTCTCGGGGGTGGATTGTGCGCACAATCTCAACCCATGAGTGGAGTATTAGTGACAAGTGTGATTTTTAAAATGGTCATTTGGGTGATTGTGTTGATTGGTCCTTCCCTTCCCCTAACCCCCGCTATGATGATTCTATTGTTTTTGATGAAAATGATAGGGCTATGGAAATGGAAGATATTGAGCATGACCGAAATGGAGAGTTCAAGCTCATGTTGAAGTGCTTACTCGAAGGAGGAAACAAAGAACAAAGTGTCTTGGAGGAGCTTTTGGAAAATAGTCTCCAAAATGACTTGGTACTTGAAAGGTTTCACTCACAAATTGGAGAAATGCTTGAAGCTTTAGAGGGCCAAAAAGCCTCGGAAGTTAATGAGAGCTAAGAACCTTTCTTAGATTTGGAAGCTGAAAATCCTTCCTTGGCACTTGATCAAAACCAAGAAGAACTCTCAATTGATCAAAATGAGAAGATGATGCTCATGTTGGAGACCATTCTTGAAAATGAGGAAGAAAGTGTGCTTTACTTTGAGGATTCAAGAATTGAACATCCGCCAACCGACTTCATAAGTGTTAGTGATGTCAAGGAAAATATGGAATTAGAGTCAACCGGTGTAAATACAAATTTGGTTGAGATTGACTCTAGTTCGGGGAAAAAAGAGGATGTCAAAATCCGGGAAAAATTGCAAGTTGGAGGTTTGAAGTCACATTCCAAGCATTTTTCAACATTAGAAGTGTGAGGTGATATGGAAGTTGAACTACATGGATCAATAAAGAACTGCAAGGAAGAAACGTTTATGCCATACATCTTACAATTTGAGGAAGCAAGAAGGCAAAATGACACTCCTCACGTTTAAGCCAAGAAGTGCAAAATGAAGAATTTAAGGCTTGGCTTGATCATCAACTTACCACCCCCCATCGCTCGTGGTCACAAGCTTGATTCCAAGCTAGGTGCCCAATTCATATCGTCCAAGTGGCTAGAAAAGTGGTAAAATTATTTGCGTCGTGCCGCGACTTTAAATCAAGCGCTTGCTGGGAGGCAACCCAATTTTATTTTATTTTAATTTAGTTTTTTTATTTATTATTGTATTATTCTTGTACTGTCAATTTTTTATTTTTAGGAACATGGAACGCAAAGGACCAAGATTGGGAGAAGTCTGTGTACCCCATGAGCTGCTAGTGCTTCGGCCTTTGGCCTACCAGGGAGTTTCTTTTACCCTCTTATTAGTATGGTGTGCATTGGGGACAACGCACAATTTTAAATGAGGGGTGAGGAGATCGTCCGGGTGACTTTCCATGCTACTTTAGTTGTGTTAGTTTAATTGAATATATTTTTTTAAAAAGAATAGATTAGGTTTTTTTTCCCAACGACGGACACTTGTCGACAGGTCTCTTGAGGGTCAAAGTCGAATCTAAAAAAAAAATGTAGAGGACTCTTCCTGAGGACGGACCACTTGGACAGTACTCTTGAGGGAAGTAGTCCATGTAGTTTCTTTATTTTAGGTAGTGCAGTAATTCTCCCTTGGTTTTTTTTTTGACCACGGTTCTTTTCCAAGGGCTTTTCTTAAATCGGGTTAGGTAGATTTTTCTTTTGTAGTTTTAGGACCAAGATGGGTGAAGGCTAGAATGCAACCCTTGATGTACACACCTGAGAATAACAAAAACGAACTTGAGGGTGCGACTTCTAGGCTCGTTTGTAGACTCGTAAATCTATGCCTTAATTTTGCACATCTTGTCTTGCTTGGATGCTCGTATGAGTGTGTTGATAAACTGATTCGGAATGAGTTACATGCGAAGTGTGTGTGGGCTATTACTTGCATTCTATGCTTGCATGCGATACAAAGAAGTTGCCCTGTATGTTTGCAAAGAGAAATAGAAGCTGTTTGGTTTTAGAGATGATTGAGGCATTTCTTTGTGTAACCTGTATAATTGTAAATCCACCTGTACATATTGCCATAGTTAACCCCTTTGAGCCTGGAGGCTATTCTTTGATAACCCTATAATAACCTACATCCCTGTGTTTGAGTAGTTTGATTGTTTGAACCTGTACCTCCTAGAAGCACTTGAATTATTAAAGAATATACAAAAGTCAAAGTGTGGGATAGTAGGCAGTGGAAAAAGGGAAATTAGAAAAGAAATACTAGAATGGTGCAATGGCTGCTTAAAAAAAAAAGAGAAAAGGCCAAATGCACCTAAAGAAAAGTGGGGGTCACCTATGAATCAAAATGTGGAAGAATGATTGGGCTGAACAGGGAAATTGAAATAAAAGGAAGTTTGTATTAAAAGTGCTTAGGGAGGCTAGTCACTATATCCAAATATATCCTACCCGTCCCTTAGCCTATATTACAACCAAAATAAAGACCTCTTGATCTTTGACTGAATGGCTCGATTAGTAGAGTATTACACTAGGGGAAAACTTATGGTGTGTCTGTGTGGCATGTAAATGTTCTTTGCTGAGAGTGAGTGAATTCTTCCTATCTTTAGTTCCTTGTTGCTTGAATTTTATGAGTGTGGAACTTCTCTCAGAATTATGATGTGAGGGCATGTGACTCAGAAAGAAAAAGTAAGTTTTCACCTCTGTTAGATTAACTAGAGCGAGCACGAGTGTGTCATGGTGTTAGAGTCTTCATCTGAGGCATGGCTGTTGCACTGCTTAGGTTGTTTTTTTCATAATGGTGGGTGTGGCATAAACTTAGGGCAATGCATCTAACGGTTAGGCCTAGAAGTGTGGTTTACTTGATCGAGGACGAACAAAGGTTTAAGTGTGGGGTGTTGATAATAGGTGAATTTAACTATAATTAGGCCCTAAAGAACCACCTTCTTGTAGAGTTTTGATGATAAAAGTGATAACAAAATGCTTTGATTAGTGCTTTTCATGCTTTGCAGGTGATGTATGACAAGAGAAGGCTATGGAGTACTTTTGGGATCAAATATGGAGAAAAAGAGGCCAATCGTAAAATTCCGCCAAGTGAACCACGAGAAGCAGCTCAAGCTAGGCCTGAAAAAGGACTGCCGCGGTTCCACCGCGACCGCGGCAGAACCGCGGTAGAATATGGTCGCGGATAACTGAAGATTCAGAGAGCGTGTTTGGCTGCGAACGTGGCAGAACCGCGGCGGGGGGGGGGGGGACTTCAGGGACCTAAGGGCA
>MU769502.1:29862-47983 GCA_026770625.1 Nicotiana glauca
CCAAAACGCCCCCGGACCCACGTGGTCAAAACCCGAGGTTTGAACCAAAATCCGGTTACCCATTCCCCCACGAGTTCATATCTATGATTTGTTTTGAAATAGGACCTCAAATTGAGGTCCAAATCCCCAATTTTAAGAAAACCTAGGTTCTACCCAAAATTCCAATTTTCACCCATGAAAAACCTTAATTTTAATATGAAAACATGATAAATGATGTTAAAGATAGAAGAAATTAAGTGAAAATCAACTTACAATTGAATTGAAGAAGGAAGAGTTCTTGAAATATCGCCAATGGGTATTTGGGTTTGAGAAACATGAAAAGTGAGGTCTAAAATCGTCTAAGTATGAAAAATAGAGGTTGCAGATGTTGGAAATGCGAACTGGGGTTCGCAACTGCGAGCCCCGACCTGCTAACTTGGGAAATGCGAGATTAAGTTCGCATTTGCGAACTTTGGCGATGGCTAGGACTTTCGCATTTGCGAGCCCTTCTTCGCATTTGCGAAGGCTGCTCATCGCATTTGCGGACATTTTGTTCGCATTAGAGACTCCCGTGCAGGTGTTGCCTTTCTCGCATTTGCGGTCCTGGACTCGCATTTGCGAGAAATCCTTCGCAAATGCGAAGATACCAGACCTGACCTGCAACAGTTTTTCCAAAGTCCAAAAATACAACTCGTGTCTATCTAAAACTCACCCGAGCCCTCGGGGCTCCACCCCGAACATACACCCAACCTCAAAAATATCCTACGGACTTACTCTTGCGATCAAATCGCCAAAATAATATCATATACATAGAATCAAGCCTCAAATCACAAGATTTCTTCCAACTTTTTCATCAAACACAAATTTTTCATTTTTAAGTCCGAAACACGTCAAACGACGTTTGTTTTAAACCAAACTTTACAGGTAGTGCTTAAATCATATTTAAGACTTGTACCAGGCGTCGGAAATAAAATACAAGCCCGATACCATAGCCTTCTGATCAGATTTCGTTTTCAATTTCCTTAATTAATTTCGAAAAATAATTTCACACAAAAATTCATTTCTCGGGCTTGGGACCTCGAAATTCGATTCCGGATACACGCCCAAGTCCCATATTTTTCTACCGACCCTACGGGACTGTCGAATCATGGGTCTGGGTCCGTTTACCCAAAATGTTGACCGAAGTCAATATTATGCATATTAATATTAAAATTCACCATTTTTCACACAAAACTCATATATAAGCTTTCCGGCTATGCGCCCAGACTGCACATGCAAATCGAGGCGACTAAAAGTGGGGTTTTCAAGGCCTCGGAAGCGCGAAAAAAGAGAGAAATCCGGTGATGACCCTTCGGGTCGTCACATAGGATTTCACTAATTTGAATTCGCGCCAAAATATCTTAAATGCCTCTAATTAAGAATATGAAAATCTTTATCACTGCACCAACACTTATTGCTATCTTGCCAACAACTCTCTACTAAATAATTGCTAAGTGTTTTTTTTAAAGCAAAAATTAGGTTTGAATTCTTTTCCTTTAAAAAAAATTTACAACCTATAAACATTAACTATCTTCATTGAGTCGAGTTCAGCTTTAAGTTCTCGGCTAAAACTGGCGATTTAATTTGGCGTGCATTCACTTTCATAGAAGTTGGATCATGATTTAATAAATTCCCAGGGGTGGTTTTATCTATGTCCGTCTAAAAGTTAAGACTAGAGAACCGCTGATTTAAACTTTATGGGTTCAGATTTACAATTGTATCACATCTTATCTAATTTAATGAGTTCAAAATTTATTATTTGTACATATTTAATAATTTTTTGGAAAAAATTACAGAGTATGAGCGAAAGCTATGAGTTCAGTTGAACCCATAACTTCTTAACATAGATACGCCTTTTCTCTTGAACCTATATATCATTAATGAAAATGCGATTCAATATCTCTCATTTCTTCTAATTTTAAGAAATTGAAGGAAAAGGCATTTGAAAGCTAAAGAAAGTTTAAAGATTTTTTAAGTGTCAGCATACATCTAAGGAACAGTGAAAATACTCATGATTTGGTGATTAAAAAAGTGATTTGTTTAATTAAAAAACAATTATAAAGGACTAAAGGAGGAGGGATACTTGCCAAAGACATTCTCTTGAGATGTTGCATGTGTGAGAGAATCCAAACTCCCATCACGTCACCATTCTTTCAGCACAATAAAATACTTCACTTACCCCCGTCCTTTCACGCTACTTCTTTAATTTATACATTTAGCAGCTTTGGCATTACTTTCTTTCTATTGTCATTATTCGATCCATCTCTCTAGAAAAATATCAGACGATCACAGATACATTTATTGTCACTCACTCACTACACCCACCCCTGGGGAAGACCTTTTCTCACGTGGAGAAAAAAGAAAGACTTCTGCTTAAACGAAATTTTAATTCCTTTAATCCATGTTATATTTGCATCTTTGAGAAAGATTTTATTAGCGTTAATTGCAAGAACATTTATTTTATCTCCTTGAGCGTATCATTAAATGAACAATCATTTAACTCAAACAATAAAGAATACTCCTTTAATTGTTTTAAAATATCAAATGCTTTAAAACAAATTCAATCTATCATAATTACTGTCATGGGCTGGTTTCCAGCCATGTCCCATGACCCCTTCGACGCACCTCATAATATTGGCAAGCCTTCCAACGCCTAGCGTCATAAACGACCCCGTGGTCTTGGTCGCGCCTAGTGACAAGCGCGTATCTGCCTATGTCGCCCTATCAATATCCCTTGACAATGCTCGGCCGCAGGCAGATGCCAACATCGACCCTCAGCAAGTTGCGCCCCAGCGCGCGCCCGTTGTCATCCCAATCGATCCATGCCTTGCGGCCAGCGCCGCATGCAGACCCTGATACTAAAGACAAGGTTGTCGCCAACAGACTTGCTTTTACTTTGTAAGAATCTAAGTCCTTTTGTTGTAAATATAGAGTAGCTTTACTTCTTGCATTTCCATTATGAGTCTCTAGCTTATTTATGTCAAGTCTCGTAACTTTGGTTTATTTGTTTTAAGCATTATTAGGGGGGATCAAGTAGTCAAATTTTCAAGCAAGCAAATAATTTTCTATTTTGATGTCTCTTCCCCTCGATATCATGTTGCTTTTCTGTAATAACTTTCATTAATGCAATAAAGCTTTCTTTCATTCTCATTATCTTTTATGTTCTCTCAATTGCTCTTGAAGCTGGTTTTTCTGTATGGGACTGATAGTCTCGTCTAGCATATGGAAGGGACCTCAGTTGGAGGATAGTAACAGCACAGACATCAAGTGCTTAGCCTTACGTCGCCCTTCCAAATTATCTTAGAAAGGCATCGCCTAACAGTTGGTATCATACCCTAGGCTCGACATCGGGCGAGGGAACACTTTTCCATTGCCACTATTTCTAATCACTGTGAATCATGGGGACTGCATTACGGCCTTCGAAAAGATGGTTAACGTATTACAACCCACTGCGATTACGGTGCCTGATCTAAGAACCAACCTAGTGCAAAGGTTGGACGACCAAGACCACTGGATGTGGCAGGCCAAATGAGACATAGTAAACATCAAACGCGACTTTGAAGGAGACTGGCAAACGACAGCCACATATGCAATCGTAATTTTAAGTAAATTCGAGGGTCTCCAACACGAGCAGACCAAGGATTTAGCTTACCGGCAGACAAGGTGACTACCATGCAGCAAACGATAGACAACTTGATGGGCCAACTCAATATTGGCAATGCTGCATTACAAGGCCTACGTTGAGGAGGCCGGAACGACATCAGGGGTTCTGTAAACCTCATCCTTGTGCCATAAAAGCTAAAGATTCCTAAACTAAAGCCCTATAACGGGGCATGGAATTCCAAGGAAGTGAAGAACTTCATCTTTGACATTGAACATTACTTCAATGCTGTGGGGGAGTTAGAAGAAGAAAAAAAGGTAGCAACTGCTGCCATATATCTTTAGGGAGATGCTAAACACTGGTGGCGGGTGAAATACAAAGCCATCAGGGCCGGTGAAGATACTTTTGAGACATCGGTAGATATAAAGTTGGATAGCCATACGCATATAGTTCTTCCCCGAAATGTTGAACACAGTGCGCCAAGAAAGCTCCGGGAGCTCTGTCAGACCAAGTCATTCCAGGATTATGTGCGGGAATTCTCCGCACTCATGTTGAACATACGAGATATGGGGGACAAAGACAAACTCTCACATTCTTGGAATGTTTGAAACCTTATGCCCATATGGATCTGCAAAAACAAATGGTAGATGCTTTACCTAAGGTGATCCAAACAGCAAAATACCTTGGGGACTACCAAGTGGAAGCGCAGAAGGATAGGTCTCACCTGCCTATCCACGGAGGATACAAACGGGGCTAGCCTAGAAATGGTGGCCCTAACAGAAGTGGAGGATACCAGAGTGCAACTAAATCTAAGACTCCTCCCTCAAGTAGCAATAGTACTACGTCTCACAACAACGATCGGGGAAGGAATCCCATTTCAGGATGTCATCATTGCAGAAAGCCACATTGGAATAATGAATGCCCATAGGCATAAATGAAATGCTCATCAAACTTTTGAAGATGGGTTGGATGACGACATAGACGATGTTGACTAGACAAAACCAACAGTTGCCTTCAACGCGTTTATTTGTTCTATTTCTAAGGCCTTAATGTGAACCAGTGCTGGTATCTATAAGAAGAAGAAACCATGCCCAACCCCTAAGAAAATGAAAACGAAGGCGGATGAGGTGCCTCGTCTTAACCAAGAGAAGACCTTGATGTTCGTCGAGACAAAAGTTAATGGCAAGCCCATTCGGGCGATGATAGACACGGGTGCTACTCACAATTACTGAGCCTTAACTTAGGTAAAGTGCTGTTGTCTAGTTGTGGGAAAGGGCAGAGGTCGTGTCAAGGCTATCAACTCACTGCCTCAGTAGTGGGTGGAAAAACCAAAGGAGTGTCAGTGCTGCTTGGTCCTTGTGATGCAAACTTCAACTTGCGTGTGGTTATCATTGATGAATTTGAGCTGATTGTTTGATTGGACACGCCTAGAGACATTGTGGACCATGAAATTGAGTTGGTGTCGGGTGCGAAGCCACCCGCTTGGGCACCTTACAGAATGTCACAACTCAAACTTACCGAGCTCCGAAGACAATTGACGAAAATGCCGGACACGGGGATCAATGTGCCCTCCAATTCCCCTTCTGGGTTCCTTGTGTTGTCCAAAAGAAATAGAATGGCACCCTAAAACTTTGTGTGGACTATCAGGCCCTAAAAAAATCATTGTGAAGAACAAGTACCTTATCCCGCTAATGGTAGACCTGTTCGATAGACTGGGTAGTATTCACCAAAATAGACCTGAAGGCAGGTTACTAGCAAGTCTGGATCGCTGATGGAGATGAACACAATGTGACCTGTGTGACAAGATATGAGTCGTACGACTTCCTGGTCATGCCAGTTGGCTTGACTAATGCTCCGGCCATATTTTGCACCCTGATGAACCAAGTCTTCCGAGAGTACATTGATGAATTCATAGTGGCCTAGTTGGACGACATTGTGGTATATAGTAAAATATTGGGGGAATACTTGGAGCACCTACAGAAGTGTCCTAGATCGACTGCAGGAGCGGGAATAATATATGAAGCTATCCAAGTGCTCCTTTACCCAAAAATAGATTGACTTCCCCGGACATGTCATCAAAGAAGAGTGGATCAAGATGGACAAACAGAAGATTCAGGTTTTCACAGATTGGGCGCTGCCTAAGGATATCCATGCCTTGAGGGCGTTCCTTGCCCTATGCACTTTTATCGGCGGTTTGTAAAAAATTAATCTCCCATTGCAGTGTCATTAAAAGAACTCCTCAAGAAAGTCATGCCTTGAGATTGGGTTACCAAGCGATCAGAGGCCTTCAACGCATTAAAAGCGGCTATGTCTGGTAGCCCCGTCTTGGCCCTTACTGATTTGGAAAAGTCGTTCGAAGTAAAAATAGATGCCTATGACTATGCTCTAGGCATAGTCTTGCTACAAGTGGGGCATCCAGTTGCATACAAAACCTGGAAGTTGAAGGATACATAATGATGCTACGCTAAAACCACAAAAAACATTATTAGTTGCCGTCCATTACTTACGCCTTTGGAGGCACTATCTGCTGGGAACCCCTTTCGTGGTGAAGACAGACAACATGGCTGTTAGTTATTTCATGACCCAGCCAAAGATGAATGCCTGACAAGCCTGGTGGTAGGAACTCCTAGCAAAATTTCACTTTAACCTAGAGTACCGAAGTGGGAAGACTAACCAAGTTGCTGATGCACGCCTAGTTGGAGGGCTGACCTATCATCGATGTGCATACTCGCCACCCTAAGGGGGAACCAAGTGGAAACCACTATAAAAGACCAGATACATGACCCAATAACCAAGGATCCTACTGCACAATATTTTGTCAATTTGGTAGGACAGGGCAAGACTCGCCAGTTCTACATGAAAGATGGGTTCCTGAGGTGAAAAGGAATTGAATTTATGTTGCTAAAGTAGGAGATCTGTGAAGGATTATTTTGATGGAATGCCATGATACTTTGTGGGCTGGAAACTGTGACGACTCAAAGGGTCATCACCTATTTTTCCTCTTTTTTCGCGCTTCCAAGGCTTTGAAAACCTCACTTTTAGTCGCCTCGATTTGTGTGCACAGACCGGGCGCATAGCCGAAAAACTTAAATATGAATTCTGTGTGAAAAATGATGGATTTTGATATTAATATGATTAAAGTTGACTTTGGTCAATATTTTGGGTAGACGGACCCGAACCCGTGATTGGATGGTCCCGGAGGGTCTGTAGGAAAATATGGGACTCGAGCGTATGTCCGGAATCGAAATCCGAGGTCCCGAGCCCGAGAAATAAATTTTTGAGAGAAATTATTTTTCTAAAATTAATATGGAAATTTGAAATGAAAATGGATTAGAAAGTGTTGGTATCGGGCCTATATTCTGGTTCCGGGGCTCGGTACAGGTCTTGTATGTGGTTTAAGCGCTTTCTGTGAAATTTGGTTGAAATCGAATGTCATTTGATGTGTTTCGGACCTAAATCTATAAAAAATAATAGTTTATGAAGTTTGATGAAAAAGTGATGATTTTGAGACTTGATTCCTCATTTTTATGTTAATTTGGTGATTTGATCGCACGATTAAGTTCGTAGGATGTGGTTGAGTTAGTGTGTGTGAGTGGTTAGGAGCCCCGAAGGCTCGACAGTGTTTTCGGAGGTGTTCGGGATGGTTTTGAACCTTAGGAAATTGCAGAAAAAATTGCAGCAGGTGAACAATGAATTTCTTCATCGCGTTCGGATAGCTCCGCTGCTCCCTTCAACGCGTTCGCGTACCTTTTCACGCGTTCACATAGGCCCAGATCCTGGACCCCAGTATTTTACTCTACGCGTTCGTAGTCCTCCACTCGCGAACGCGATGCTTGCTAGCCTCCCTTCTTCGCGAACGCGACCCCCCCCGTCGCGAACGCATAGAGTAATTCCGCCCAGTGATTTTTTTTAAAATGTTCAAAATAGTAGCTACGGGTTTAACTCTAATTCTCACGAGCTCTTTTCTTCCCCAAGCTTCTAGGAGTCCATTGAAGCCCCCATTCTTCAAGAACATTTGGGTTAGTAAATCCCCACTTATTTCCTTCCATTTCCTTCATTAATTACTGAAATTCAAAGCTTACATCACATAGATTAGGTTGGAAATTACGGGAATTGGGTAGAATTAGGGCTTTTCAATATTCTTTGATTTAGACCTTGTTTTGGGGTCGAATTTGAAAACAAATTGTATATTTGGGCTCGTAGGGGAATGGGCGATATGAAATTGGTTCGAACCTCGGGTTTTGACCAAGCGGGGCCCGGGTCAATTTTTGGAATTTCGGGAAGAAAGCTTAGAAAACTATATTTAGGCATTGGGTTTGATTTGTTTAGCTTGTATTAATGTTGTAAAGTCGTTATTTCATAGATTTGGTTGAGTTGGAGCCGAATTCGAGAGGGAAGGCGGTCGTTGTGGATTGATTTAGCTGTGGAAGTTGAGGTAAGTGTTCAGTCTAACCTTCGCTTGAGGGAATATGAGTTGAGTCTTGATTGCTACTTGTTAATTATCGAGTACTGTGTATAGGCATGGTGACGAGTATCTATACATTGGTGTCTAGCATGACCGCGAGTCCTTAAAACGCGATTATCATGATTTTGTTGTAAATTCCATGTTTAATTGAGGATTTCTATTTATTGTAAAGAACATGTCATTATGATTATTTGAGTTTCGTGGAGTATTAGCTCGGTTGTGATACGATCTGAGAAGGTATATGAGATCATGAAATTCTTGGGAGCATTAGCTCAAGTGATAAAGTGAGATATGAAGTAAGAAACGAAAGAAATCTAATGAGTTATTGGTTAATCCCTTGCCGGGATATTTTGCTGTTTGGTAGACTTTTCTCCCTCGCCGGGATATTGAAATTGTTGTTATTGTTCCCTTGCCAGGATTCCTATTTTGTTTGTCTATTCCCTCGCACCATTGTTTGTGATTGTTGGTTGGGTGAGGACGAGTGATAAAGCATTAATGGTGATGCCGTGCACGATTATGATATGATTACTAATGCACGAAGAAACATTCCGTGCCATGATATAATTACTAATGCACGAAGGAACATTTCCGTGCCATGATATGAGTGTTTATGCACGAAGGATCATTCCGTGCCATCATTTTGTGAGGTAAATCACGAAGGGTGTTGCCGTGTACTTTGTGTGATTATTTTGGTGAGAACAAGAGTAAAAGCATGAAGGATGGTGCCGTGCAATTTGTTGATTTTTTTCCTATTCCTGCGGATATTATAGTTGTACAGTTTCGTTCATTATTATTTGATTTTAGATCTGAACTTTTATAGCCCCCATAGCATGTTCCCCTCCCTCTTGATTGTTTAATTTCTGTATTCATTTCTATGGCATATATATATTGAACTGCACAGGTTTGTTTGGTAGTCCGGTCTAGCCTCATCACTACTTCGCCGGGGTTAGGCCAGGCACTTACCAGCACATGGGGTCGGTTGTGCTGATGCTACACTCTGTGCACCTTTTTACACAGAGCACGGAGTCAGAGCAGCTTTTGGATAGCAATAGTAGATTTGGGAGCTGACTTCAGTCCAGAGACACCGAGGTAGCCTTGCTGACGTCCACAGGCCCGGAGTCTCTTCTATCTTTACTTTAGTTTGTTATCCCTAGTGCCAGAACAAACAAAATTATGTTTTTATTCAGACACTGTATTTAGCATTCGCTAGACATTCGTGAGTTTGTGACTCCAATTCTTGGGTAGAGTTGTATTGGATTTCTGCATTTGCTTTCAGTTTATTTATATTAAGACTTCCGCTTTTCTATTAAATGTTTTATTATTTTTAAAAATGTTGATGTTTGCTAAAAGCGGTAATTAATAATTGGCTTGCCTAGCTCCTAATAGTAGGCGGAATCACGACTCCTGAGGGTGGGAAATCTGGGTCGTGACAAGTTAGTATTAGAGCACTAGGTTACATAGGTCTCACAACTTACGGACAAACTCGGTAGAGTCTGAGGGATCGGTACAGAGATGTCTGTATTTATCCCCAGAGGCTACAAAGTTAGGAAAATTTCACTTTTGTTCTTTCCTGTCATGCGATTCTGTTTCTCAGATATTGATTGTCTTTCTACTATGTTGTTTCGTAGATGGCAAGAACACGTGCTTCCTCTTCTACCGCACAGCAGCCCGAACCCCCGGCAGCAGCTCCTACGAGGGGCAGAGGGTGAGGCCAAGGCCGTGCCAGAGGCCGAGGCAGGGGCAGAGCTCAGCCCCAAGCAGCAGCCCCAGAAATGGAGCCTCAGATTGATTATGACGAGGAGGTTCCAGCTCCAGCAGATCCGGTGGGCCCAACTCAGGTCCTAGAGGGGTTTATAGCCACCAGACGCTTTGATCAAATTGGTAGGCCTTTTGGAGAGCGTCACTCGAGCGGGTTTGCTTTTAGTAGCACCAGCCACCCCTAAGGTTGGAGGAGGGGTTCAGACTCCTGCTACACGTACTCCGGAGCAGGCAGCTCCTCAGACTTAGGTTCCAGTAGTGCAGTCAGCCGTGGCAGTTCAGCCGGGTATTGTGACTCAGACCGGCGATGGAGCGGCTATGTTCGCAGATGCTATGTGGAGGCTGGATAAGTTTACCAAGCTCTTCTCACAACATTCAGCGGTGATTCTTCAGAGGACCCCCATGATTTCTTATATAGCTGCCATGAGGTTCTTCGAACTATGTGTATTGTGGAGACCAATGGGGTCGACTTTGCCACCTTTCATCTTTCTAGATCCGCCAAGACTTGGTGGAGGGACTATTGTTTAGCCAGACCAGCAGGGTTACCATCTCTGACTTGGGACCAGTGTGCAGAGTTATTTTTGGAGAAGTTTCTCCCAGTTACTCAGCGAGAGGCTCTTCGCAGGCAGTTCGAGCGCCTCCAGCAGGGCTCTATGAAAGTCACTCAGTATGAGACTCGGTTCATTAATCTAGCTCGCCATGCTGTTGTTATACTCCCCACCGAGAGAGAGCGAGTGCAGAGGTTTATTGATGGTTTGATTCAGCCGATTCGTCTCCAGATGGCTATGGGAGCCAGGAGTGAGATTAGTTTTCAGGAGGCGGCCAATGCGGCCCGACCGAGTTGAGATGGCTTTGCTATAAGGGGGTGGTCATGGGTTGGATAAGAGGCCCCGTCACTCAGGTAGATTCAGTGGTACCTCGTCTGGAGGTAGAGATTCTGATGGTAGAGGCCATCCTCCTAGGCCCTTTCAGTCATCTCTCCAGGTCTCTCATGGTACTTCAGGTGGTAGTGGTTCTCAGCCGCAGTATTCTGATCAGCAGTCTTTCAGTGTACCACCAGCTCCCATCAGTGCACCACCACTTCAGAGTTTTCGGGGAGGACATATAGGTCGATAGGGTTAGTAGTCTCAGCAGCCGAGGGCTTGTTACGGTTGTGGTGACCCGAGTCACATTGTCAGATTTTGCCCCCGAGCTTCGGGTAGTTCCCAGCAGCAGGGTCCTCGCCCCATGATTCAGGCATCAGGTGTTCCACAGCCTTCCCAGCCAGCTAGAGGCGGGGTAGAGGTCATAGAGGCGGAGGTAGAGATCATAGAGGTGGAGCTCGGACCACTAGAGGTAGAGCCAGCCAGTAGCCGATCGTCCTAGGGATATGGTTCAGGGAGGTGGGGCTTAGCCCCAGTGTTATGCTCTTCCAGCCAGGCCAGAGGCTGAGTCTTCAGATGCAGTTATTACAGGTACTATTCTGGTCTGCGATAGAGATGCTTCAGTGTTATTTGACCCTGGGTCTACGTATTCATATGTGTCATCCTATTTTGCACCGTACTTGGTTATGCCTAGTGATGCCTTGAGTGTTCCTGTAAACGTATCTACACTGGTGGGTGATTCCATTGTGGTCGACCGAGTTCATCGTTCCTGTGTGGTAGTGTTTGAGGGTCTTGAGACCTGTGTTGATTTATTGCTCTTAGAAATGGTGGATTTCGACGTCATATTAGGGATGGATTGGTTGTCCTCGTATCATGCCATCTTGGATTGCCATGCCAAGACCGTGGCCTTAGCTGTACCAGATTTGCCCCGTTTGGAGTGGAGAGGGACCCTAGGTAATGCCACCTGTAGTGTTATATCCTATGTGAAGGCTCGACGTATGGTCGAGAAGGGGTGTTTAGCTTATCTGGCGTATGTTCGCGACTCCAGTGTAGAGGTCCCTTCTATTGATTCTGTACCGATTGTTCGGGAGTTCCTCTAGGTTTTCCCTTCAGACCTGCCGGGTATGCCGCTCGACAGGGATATTGATTTTTGTATTGATCTGGCTCCGGGTATGCAACCCATTTCTATCCTGCCGTATCGCATGGCCCCGCCGGAGTTGAAATAGTTTAAGGGTCAGTTGCAGGATTTTCTTGAGAAGGGTTTCATTAGACCCAGCGTCTCGCCTTGGGGTGCGCCGGTGTTATTTGTGAAGAAAAAAGGATGGTTCGATGAGGATGTGCACTGATTACCAACAATTGAACAAAGTGATGATAAAGGACAAGTATCCACTGCCGATGATTGATGATTTGTTCGACCAACTTTAGGGTGCAAAGATGTTTTCAAAGATAGACTTGAGATTTGGCTACCATCAGTTGAGGATTAGGGCATCCGATGTCCCTAAGACCGCATTCCGCACTCAGTATGGGCATTATGAGTTCCTGGTCATGTCATTTGGGTTGACCAATGCCCCATCAACATTTATGGAGTTGATGAACCGAGTGTTCATGCCTTATTTGGACTTGTTCGTGATAGTCTTTATTGATAATATTCTGATATACTCCCGCAGTCAGGAGGAGCACGAGCAGCACCTCAAAGTGGTTCTTTAGACTCTGAAGGATAGCCAGTTATATGCTAAGTTCTCGAAGTGTGAGTTCTAGTTAAGTTCGGTTGTATTCTTGGGTCACGTCGTATCAGCAGAGGGTATTTAGGTGGACCCGAAGAAGATTGAGGCAGTCAAGAACTGGTGTCGACTAGCTTCATCTATAGAGATTCAGAGTTTCTTGGAGTTAGCAAGCTATTATCATCGATTCGTGGAGAGGTTTTCATCTATTGTAGCCCCGATGACCAGATTGACCCAGAAGGGTGCCTAGTTCAGATGGTCGGATAAGTGTGAGGTGAGCTTTCAGAAGCTCAAGACAACTCTGACTACGACACCAGTATTGGTGTTGCCCACAGGTTCAAGGCCTTATACAGTTTATTGTGATGCTTCCCGTGTTGGGCTTGGTGCAGTATTGATGCAGGATGGCAGAATCATTGCCTATGATTTGAGGCATTTGAAGATCCACGAGAAGAATTATCTGGTTCATGATCTAGAGTTAGCAGCCATTGTTCATGCTTTGAAGATTTGGAGGCACTATCTATATGGTGTGACGTGTGAGGTGTACACTGATCATAAGAGTCTTCAGTACTTGTTCAAACAAAAAGAGTTGAATTTGAGGTAGAGGAGGTGGTTGGAGTTGTTGAAAGATTATGATGTTACTATCTTGTATCACCTGGGAAAGGCTAATGTAGTGGCCAATGCCTTGAGTAGAAAGTCCGCCAGCATGGGCAGTCTTGCGTATATTCCGGCCAGCCAGAGGCCGCTTGCTTTGGATGTTCAAGCTTTGGCCAATCGATTTGTAAGGTTGGATATTTTTTAGCCTAGCCGAGTGTTAGCTTGCACGGTTTCTCATTCTTTATTATTGGAGCGTATCCGTGATCGACAATTTGATGATCCCCATTTGTGTGTCCTGAGAGACATGGTGCAGCGTGGAAGTGCCAAGAAGGTGACCTTAGATGATGATGGTGTCTTGAGATTTTACGGGCGAGTTTGTGTGCCCAATGCCAATGGGATTCGAGAGTTAATCTTAGCGGAGGCCCATAGCTCCCGGTATTCTATTCACCCGGGCGCCGTAGAGATGTATTAGGATCTGAGGCAGCACTATTGGTGGCGCAGAATGAAGAAAGATATTGTTGCATATGTGGCTCGATGTTTGAATTGTCATCAGGTTAAGTATGAGCATCAGATGCTTGGTGGATTGTTTCAGAGGATTGAGCTTCCCGAGTAGAAGTGGGAGAGGATTACTATGGATTTCGTTACTAGTCTCCCATTGACCCGGAAGAAGTTTGATGCGATTTGGGTCATTGTTGATAGGCTGACCAAGTCAGCGCATTTTGTACCTATTGCAGCCACTTATTCATCCGAGAGGTTAGCTGAGATCTACATCAGAGAGATTGTTCGTCTTCATGGGGTGACGGTATCTATCATTTTGGATGGGGGTACGCAGTTTACCTCGCGCTTCTGGAGAGCAGTTCAGCGAGAGTTGGGCACCCAGGTTAAGTTAAGCATAACATTCCATCCTCAAATGGACGGACAGTCCAAGCGGACTATTAGATATTGGAGGATATGCTCCGAGCTTGTGTTATTGACTTTGGAGGTTTGTGGGATCAGTACTTGCTTTTAGCGGAGTTTGCCTACAACAACAGCTACCAGTCCTGCATTCAGATGGCTTCCTATGTGGCATTGTATGGTAGGCAGTGTCGATCTCCGGTTGGGTGGTTTGAGCCGGGAGAGGCTCGGTTGTTGGGTACAGATCTAGTTCAGGAGGCCTTGGACAAGGTCAAGATCATTCAGGATAGGCTTCAGAGAGCTCAGTCCAGGCAGAAGAGTTATGCAGATCGCAAGGTCCGAGATGTGGCTTTCATGGTTGGTGAGCGAGTATTTCTCCGGGTGTTGCCTATGAAGGGCGTGATGAGATTTGGAAAGAAGGGCAAGCTTAGCCCTAGGTTTAGTGGACCATTTTAGATTCTCGATCGTGTGGGAGAGGTGGCTTATAGGCTTGCCTTGCCTCCTAGCTTGTCAGCCGTGCATGAAGTTTTTCATATGTCCATGCTTCGGAGGTATCACGGCGATCCGGCCCACGTGTTAGATTTCAGCACTGTCCAGTTGGACAAGGATCTATCTTATGAGGAGGAGCCGGTGGCTATTCTAGACCGACATGTTCGACAGTTGAGGTCGAAGAGTTTTCCTTCAGTTCGTGTTCAGTGGAGAGGTCAGCCTCCTGAGGCATCAACTTGGGAGTCCGAGTCCTATATACGGAGCCATTATCCTCTTCTATTTCCCGACTCAGGTACTTCTTTCTTTTGTCCGTTTGAGGACGAACGGTTGTTTTAGAGGCGGAGAATGTGACGACCCAAAGGGTCATCACCTATTTTCCCTCTTTTTCCATGCTTCCGAGGCCTTGAAAACCTCACTTTTAGTTGCCTCAATTTGTGTGCGCAGTCCGGGGAAAACATAAATATGAATTCTGTGTGAAAAATGATGAATTTTGATATTAATATGATTAAAGTTGACTTTGGTCAACATTTTGGGTACACGGACCCGAACCCGTGATTGGATGGTCCTGGAGGGTCCGTAGGAAAATATGGGACTCGGGCGTATGCCCGGAATCGAAATCCGAGGTCCCGGCCTGAGAAATGAATTTTTGAGAGAAATTGTTTTTCTGAAATTAATATGGAAATTTGAAATGAAAATAGATTAGAAAGTGTTGGTATCGGGCCCGTATACTGATACGGGCGCCCGGTGCAGGTCTTATATGTGGTTTAAGCGCTTTCTGTGGAATTTGGTTGAAATCGGATGTCATTTGAGGTGTTTCGGACCTAAATCTCTAAAAACTGATAGTTTATGAAGTTTGATGAAAAGATGATGATTTTGAGACTTGATTCCTCATTTTTTATGTTAATTTGGCGATTTGATTCGTAGGATGTGGTTGAGTTAGTGTGTGTGAGTGGTTAGGATCCTCGAGGGCTCGGGAGTGTTTTCGGAGGTGTTCGCGATGGTTTTGAAACTTAGGAAATTGCAGAAACAATTGTAGTAGGTGAACAGTGAATTTCTTCATCGCGTTCGCAATGCCCCTTCGCGTTAGCATAGCTCTGCTGCTCCCTTCAACGCGTTCGCGTACCTTTTCATGTGTTTGCGTAGGCCCAGATCCTGGACCCCAGTATTTTACTCTACGCATTCACAATCCTCCACTCGCGAACGCGATGCTTGCCAGCCTCCCTTCTTCGCGAACGCGACCCCCCCGTCGCGAATGCATAGAGTAATTCCGCCCAGTGATTTGTTTTAAAAAATTCAAAACAGTAGCTACGAGTTTAACTCTAATTCTCAGGAGCTCTCTTCTTTCCCAAGCTTCTAGGAGTCCATTGAAGCCCCCATTCTTCAAGACCACTTGGGTTAGTAAATCCCCACTTTTTTCCTTCATTAATTACTGAAATTCAAAGCTTAAATCACATAGATTAGGGTGGAAATTGGGGGAATTGGGTAGAATTAGGGCTTTTCAATATTCTTTGATTTAGACCTCGTTTTGGTGTCGAATTTGAAAACAAATTGTATATTCGGGCTCGTCGGGGAATGGGTGATATGAAATTGGTTCGAACCTCGGATTTTGACCAAGCGGGCCCGAGGTTAATTTTTGGAATTTCGGGAAGAAAGCTTAGAAAACTATATTTAGGCATTGGGTTTGATTTATTTAGCTTGTATGAATGTTGAAAGTCGTTATTTCATAGATTTGGTTGAGTTGGAGCCGAATTCGAGAGGGAAGGCGGTTGTTGTGGATTGATTTAACTGTGGAAGTTGAGGTAAGAGTTTGGTCTAACCTTAGCTTGAGGGAATAGGAGTTGAGTCTTGATTGCTACTTGCTAATTGTCGAGTACAGTGTATTGGCATGGTGGCGAGTATCTATACATTGGTGTCTAGCATGACTGTGTGTCCTTAAAACATGATTATCAAGATTTTGTTGTAAATTCCATGTTTAATTGAGGATTTCTATTTATTGTAAAGAACATGTGAAAGACATTATGATCATTTGAGTTTCGTGGTATATTAACTCGATTGTGATACGAACTGAGAAGGTATATGAGATCATGAAATTCTTGGGAGCATTGGCTCAAGTGATAAAGTGAGATATGAAGTAGGAAATGTAAGAAAGTTATTGAGTTATTAGTTAATCCCTTGCCGGGATATTTTGTTGTTTGGTAGACTTTTCTCCCTTGCCGGGATATTGAAATTGTTGTTATTGTTCCCTTGCTGGGATTCCTATTTTGTTTATCTACTCCCTCGCCCCATTGTTTGTGATTGTTGTTTGGGTGAGGACGAGTGATAAAGCACGAAGGGTGATGCCGTGCACGATTATGATATGGATACTAATGCACGAAGGAACATTCCGTGCCATGATATGATTACTAATGCACGAAGGAACATTTCCGTTCCATGATATGAGTGTTTATGCACGAAGGATCATTCCGTGCCATCATTTTGTGAGGTAAAGCACGAAGGGTGATGCCGTGTACTTTATGTGATTGTTTTGGTGAGAACAAGAGTAAAAGCACGAAGGATGGTGCCATGCAATTTGTTGATTTTTTTCCTATTCATGCGGATATTGTAGTTGTACAGTTTCATTCATGATTATTTGATTTTAGATCTGAACTGTTATAGCCCCCATAGCATGTTCCCCCCCTCTTGACTAGTTAATTTATGTATTCCTTTCTATGGCATATATATATTGAACTGCACAGGTTTATTTGGTAGTCCGGTCTAGCTTCGTCACTACTTCGCCGGAGTTAAGCTAGACACTTACCATCACATGCGGTCGGTTGTGCTGATGCTACACTCTATGCATCTTTTTGCACAGATCACGGAGCCGGAGCAGCTTTTGGACATCAGTAGTAGATTTGGGAGCTGACTTTAGTCCAGAGACACCGAGGTAGCCTTGCTGACGTCCGCAGGCGCGGAGTCTCTTCTATCTTTACTTTATTTTGTTATCCCTTGTACCGGAACAAACCAAATTATGTTTTTATTCAGACACTGTATTTATCATTCGCTAGACGTTCGTGAGTTTGTGACTCCAGTTCTTAGGTAGAGTTGTATTGGATTTCTGCATTTGCTTTCAGTTTATTTATATTAAGACTTCCGCTTTTCTATTAAATGTTTCGTTATTTTTCAAAATGTCGATGTTTGCTAAAAGAGTAATAAATAATTGGCTTGCCTAGCTCCTAATAGTAGGCGCCATCACGACTCCCGAGGGTGGGAAATTCAGGTCGTGACAGAAACCCTGGGGAAGAACACACCATGGCATTGTTGCGCCGTTCTTGTTAGTAGCCTCAAATGGAAAATGATGTTGTGCAGAATGTGAAGATTTTCCTAATATGCCAGAAATGTAAGTCTGACTGCTTGACACAAGCATGCCTTTTGGAGCCATTTCCTGTTTCAAAGAGTACTTGGGTAAGTATGTCACCGGATTTCATCACCAAATTGCATAAGGCCAGTTGCCATAGTAAATGTCCAGTAGAGAGGCAACTAGTTGAGGTGGCAACTTGGGAGACTGAGGCGGGCATGAAGAGCAGATATCCACACTTATTCGGTTCTTTAGGTATAATAAGAACAAACATTTGTTTAAGAGGTGAAGAATGTAACGACCCGATCAGTCGTTTTGATTTCTAGATCCTCGTTCCCCTATTTAAGACATATAGTATTTTATTTTCCTATTTTATGACTTGCG